>JZKD02S2104433.1:426230-439897 GCA_000966675.3 Picea glauca
AAAAGGACAACTAAGTGTAATTTTTTATTGTTGTTGGCCTGAAGGCAATGACATGTGTTGAAGAGATGGTTGAGGTATGTCAAAAACCTCAATGATGAGGGAAAGAGATCCGATAGAAGTCTCGTAGGTTGCCAGGTGGGCAATGTGAAGGGGTCAGTTGATCTCGTAAATTTCTAGGAGGACAGAAGAGACATCCTGAATTTCCAAGTGGGAAAGGGAGGAGAAATGAGATCAACTGAGAGTTCACTTCATTAGGGGGTGTTGACATATGGAGAGGAGGAGGAAAGACCTCATCCATATGAATATTCATGTGGAGCTGCAAGCTGTGTGAATGAAGATGATGACAAGTTGGAAACTTTCATCACAGAGGAGGAGGATAAGAGGTGTGTTCTGGTCATTGGAGGTTTCGAGATATTCCTTCCAAGTAGTTGAGGAGAAGCTAGCATAGATGTTGCAGACACAATGGAATGAAAACAGTTTGAGACTGTCATGAAGGAGGAGGAACAAATATTGAAGTCTATCCCAACAGAAGAGGAACACCCAGTTGAGTTACTCACTAAGTGGGAGATGGAGTTAAGGGCACTGGAGGATTGGTTGGATAGTCCAGAACTAGAAGGTGGCTGCCATGAGATAGCCATGATAGAGAAGATATACCATCATGGGTCGTAGCTAGAGAGATATGGAACAGAACCAGTCGAAGAACTGACATGAGTTAGTCTGTCAGTAGAAGAAGCGGTCAATAAGAAGAAGCTGGATAGAAAGGAACCTGCACAAGGAGTAGGGAAGATGCAATAACAACAACAGGAGAAAAGAGGAGTAGAAGGATATCTCCAGGAGGAAGTTTGGGATCTAGGAGGATTTCAACAGAGCTGGGAAGCTCATGAGCAGGAGCTCATGAATTTTCATAGTTGTGGAGTATGATGTAGAAGCATCGCTCCACCTTAGCACATGCCGATTGATTATCACGAGTGGTGTGCATTCAAGGAAGGGATAGGAATCACCCTCTCATTTTTCCTTCGAAAATATCAAGTGTGATCAAGGAAATTAATGTTGATAGGTTGGAAGAGCCAAATTGTGCCTTCGCACAAGCTGGAGATAAGGTCGCCATTAAGTGGTTAACGGTAGGAGGGATCTGTATCCAATTCGGATCAGATTTCCATCATTGTAATCCACCCATTAGATAGGAATTTGAAAGGTGATTAGACACCTCTATCTTATCTTGGAGGGAAGCTCGTTGAGCCCCTCTTGTATAAACTCTTGTATTGTTTCCAGTAGAGTAGGGAGTAGACATCATATGTAGGAGATAGATAGTTAAGGGAGAGCTGAGACTCAGTTGCAGTCTAGACTCATATGTTGTAATGGAATTTCCACCATTAATAAGGAACCGTTTTTCCTACTTATCAATTTATATATAATGGGTGTTTTTTCATGAATGTCATCCATATCCATTTGATCTGTAGATGTATTTTATAAATCATCTGCAGGGATATAGGTATAGCTTTCTATCTGTGAGTGTGTTGTATTAAGTTTGGTTCTCAAGGCTAATTTCAAGGAGTGCACGAAAAAGAGTGGATATTCTATGATCCGACGCAGTGGGTGCGTATCTAAACTCGGTGGAGTCAAAAGAGATGCTTCCAGGAGGGAACACCAGGATAATTCACAAACTTAGGAGGAAATTTCAAGGTGGTTGGGTACCTTGGAAAGAAAGACTGTGTATGAGGAAACACAACGTAGAGTTACTGAACACTCTGTAACACTCTGCCAAGAGGGAATATAGCAAGTACAAGCATGTACTCAAGAAACATATTTTGAAGTGTTGGACTCCTTAAGAGAATCCCAGGGTTTCTGAACACTCTGAGGAAGGAAGGCTTTGCAAGAGTGCATCGACAAAGGAAATGAGATGCCTTAATATTTCCAGGAAGACTAAAGGAGAATTTTTCGAAAGACTTAGTCGAGATCAAGGAGTGCACCAAGGAGACTGTAATTTCACCTTACAAGATCAAGGGGAAGGGTGTCAAGTATCCAGGAGGGAAAGAGGAAGTCAACTGAAGGACATAAAGGAACTGGGAACCTTGGAAGTTTTCAAGTCGAGCAAAGTCGTAGAAGAGTTGCGTAGAACTCTGCAAGGAGTGCAGAAGAAGCTCAAGAACAATCTAAGTCTCGAGAAGAAATTACGCTAAGTGTGAAAGGAGTTCGAGGACTTTCCGAAGTCCCGAAGGCCATGAAACAATGCATCTTTAGAAGGAGATAGGTGGCACAATACTCGGATATCCAGGAGTTGGAGCTCCAGGAGGTTTGCTAAGAGAAAAAAAATATCTTCACGAAGTTGCGAAGAGCGGTTCAAATCCAGACCGTTGGATCTGGAGGGGACACATGGACGTATTCTGTTGATCCAAAGGAATAACACTTCGGGAGATATCGGAGGAGGATATCAGGAGACTCCCGAATGCTGAAGTCCGAGGAGATTGCAGTCGTCGATGGGAAGGAGGAATGAGGACCGTTGATCCTCGCGTGTTTGATTTCGCCGATTTGGAGTTCGGTGACGCAAGAGTTGGTTGTCGTGGAAAGAGCCGAAGCTTGAATTAGAAGTGCTTTGTGTGATTGAGCCCCAAGACAACCCAATGACATGTGATAGAAAGGGCCTAGAATCAAGAGCTAAGAAACACCTCCATCTTTCTTAGAAGAGTTAAGAGGACTCACATTTTGGAGGTAGAAGGACCTATGGAAGAGTTTGTTGGGTTCCAGCAGGGAGTCAAAGACTCAATACGATTCAAGTGTTTGAAGAACAATCCTAGACCTGGAGGTCACCGTAAACCCAAAGGACAAAAGAAGGGTGTGGGGTTCCGCACCAATCTCTCTCTCTCTCTCTCTCTCTCTCTCTCTCTCTCTCTCTATCTATCTATATATCTATCTATCTATCTATCTATCTATCTATCTATCTATCTATATATATATCCACCAAGACACCTTAGATTCATCACAACTTCTGGTTTATATAGTATTTCAATAGGTATAGGATTGAACCATTGTGTCTTTTTACATGAACCATTGCACCTCTTCATTTAATTTTAACATAAAATATCTTCTCCTTTTATTCATTAATTGATTTTGTAAGTTTCTTAATTTAATTAGAAGACTAATATTGATTTGAATTTAGTCCTCATGGGTTGATCACAGGTATGGATCAACTCCTTATATTTTCCCATGCTTCTGCTGCATCCCCAATTATCCAACAGATCAGATTCGATATTTTACCATCTCTCTTTACTGTTATGGTGTTAATCTTTTCAAATTTCTCCACATGCCTTTAACTATTTACATAAATTGTATTCTGCAAAAATGCTTTATTCAAACTAATGTTCAAATGACCGTGGGCTCAAAAACATGGGCTTATCCATTTAAGTGTTTCTCCTAACACCTCTTCATTAGCTTATTTAACTTATCACATGACTGGTGTTGGAACCAAGTCCTCCATTAATTTGGCCTTCAAGATTTCGTCCTTTGCAATCCTTATATTCTTCTAGATTTTGACCTATCGAAGTGGTTACATCTCATCCTGGCTAATCCAATGGATAGAATTACTCCCAAAGTTCTCAGATCAATGATCTGGTCTAATTCTTGCACAATTTTCAATGTGATGATATCTTATCCGGTGTTTGCTTCCTCCTCCTTTGATCCAATGACCTTGTCTTAATCACACTTTTATCTTATCGACTATAGATCTGATGATTGTGATTTAATTTTCATTGAGATAAATAGTAGGAATGAACCCAACCAGGTGACTTGTTAACAATTTACCATTGCGCGCGTGGTATATATTTGTTCCACCTAGCTAAACTCTCCAACATTCTAGATCAAAAGCACATTGGCTCATCCTCTCTAACGCTTGCGCAAATTAATATGCAATTCTAAACTTTAATCATTGATCTAACCTTCTAATGAATGGTTAGATTTATACGACCACATTTTCCATTGAACTTTGGATTTTAGATGATCGAAGACTATGAATTACTCTTCAGTTAAGGTGGACGGTTTTCATTCACTATGAGACATTGGTGATTCGTGACTTCGGGAGTCCGAGTTACTATAAATAGGAATTATATTAATTCCTCCGAAGGTTGTAATATTGGAGTGATCTGGCATGCTGAAATCACCAATGATGATGTGGACCCATAGTGTGTGTTACATGTCATCCTGATTTGTGACTTTTACATACCTTATGTACCATATGAATTTTGACACTTGTCACCATCTGATTGGGCCATGTGTCCTTGCTGACGTGGTCCTGATGCAACGAATCACATGGTTGTATTACTATGTGTCTCTTCCTAGCTCAAAAGGAATATTATTTGGTTCTTTGTCTTTGGAGGGATTCCACTTCCACATTCTTCAGCTCTCCGAATGGATGGTATTGAATGTAATATTATTTTTTGATACTATGATTTTTCAGTGTTATTACAACTCTTCTCCACTAGAATTCTAATACATTCTTCCAAACAATAATTAATAATTTTCAGGTTTTTTCCTTTATGGACATCGAGTAAGTATCGAAGAGGAATATTATGTTTTGATACTCTGATTTTGGAGTGTTAAAAAAAATCTTCTCCACTAGACTCTGAATACCTTTCTACGAACACCAATCAATAGTCACCACGTGTTACCTTACTAGACATCAAATAAAGGGTATCGAAGAGGAATATTTTGTTTCGATACTTTGATTTCAGAGTGCTAAAAAAAATCCTCTCCACTAGACTCTGAATACCTTCCTATGAACACTAATAAATAGTCACCACGTGTTACCTTCAGATTCATCAATCAAGATTATCCCGAGTTAATATCCACTATTGTCTAGTCCTACTTCATGCCCACTTCGCCTTTATCTGGTGTGCTCCTTCTCGACCCAAAATAATCCACAAACCATTGATTTACCTTGCTATCGAACGATTGAGATTTAATATTGTTTCTGCCAGTGATTAGATGATTGTAAATGCTCCCGAACTTCATTCCTATCCTTGATAAATGGTAACAATCACTTGAAGTCTTTTGCGCAAGATTTTGTCTACTCTCGAAACTCTATTTTGGCTTCACTTGAACGTGTTAAATCCTCCTAATATTTGTATTGGTGCGCTCCTTTATGCACTATATATACATGATCACAATACTCTATTTCTCCTGATATTTGTCCTCAACCTTTCCAAAGGTATTAACGTTGTGTGCTTTGATTCTGTGTGTGGATATTCTATGCGTTAACTAATGTGTTTCCCTCCTCTTATTTAGAAACATAGGATAATTGTTTATCCTATCATGATCAACCATGATCACAAATTTCTTATTCCCTAAGATGACATTCCTTTTTTTTATTACTGTACATGTTTGACTCATGTTTCCATTAGTGACAACACACAACCAATAATTCCAACAATCTCCCCCATTGGCATCAAGAGAAACATATCGGTAAAACAAATACTTTTTCTCCCCCTATCACTGATCTCATTTTCAAATTCGGGGATTGATATTTTACCTATACCAAATACTGATACCAAATTTGTTTTACTAGTTTTATCCCCCTTTGACATATATGACAAAGAGTTAAAATTTTACTTCTTTTCTCCCCCTGTGAATGTGCTAGTTGTTATCTCAATCTCTTGGGATTTTTTGTTCAAATAGGCAGTCTTATAGTTGTAGTGATTATGTCTTTTAAACCTAATCCAATGACTTCTTCATTTGATGACCAAATTAAATGCCCCCCCAAGTTTTTATTGTTTCATAGGTTTGTACTGCTTTCTCCTTTGTTATAAAGGACAAGGGTGTGAATCTCACTGATCTTCTTGATCTGTTTCTTCTTCTTCTTGATATTTTGAATTTTTGCAAGAGTACCAATTGACACCAATTGATCATAAACAATGATACCAAATGAACATTACCAATTGATCATTTTCCATTTATAATCAATTGTTAAAGTATGTTATCACTTTTAGTTCTTTGATTCGAAGAGATATTTACTATTCTTTGATACCATTAATAACTTTTCTCTGTTCATATTATGTATTTATACATTTTGAACTCCTTTGTTTCTTTCTTTTGTAGATATTATTTGTTTTTATTCATCACACAATTATGCAGACTGATTTTCTTTTGAGAGTTCATCATCATCAACCATGTTTTGTGCACCAAAAGTTTCTTTATCTTCTTCTTTTTACATTTTTCTTTCATTGGCTAATGGGCTATTGATATGCATGATATCATCAGGATTTTCTATTGTGTCATATTCTTCTTTTGTAACTCTCATTTCTTGAGCTTGATCCATTTTTTATTCAAGTCTTTGAATTTCACATTCCCTGTTAGGAACTTCACCCATCATTTTCATGTTATCAATTTCTACATTTTTAGGTACCAGATCATCTTTCTTGCTTTCTATTTCAGGTTTTGTTCTCTGTATATTTTCATGAGATATTTTATTTGTTGGATGTTTCTTTTCTAAATTTTTCCTTTGAGATTTTTCATCTCTTCTTTTCTTCCAACCTTCATTATATTTTCTTCCTGACTTGTATGAATTATTTCTCATTGATTGACTTCTTGATTATCTACAGTTTTGGGATTTGTGGCCAAATCTATGATAATTTTAGCATCATATGGTATGAAAAAATGTTGTTTTGTGCCAAACATAATTGCATCTACAACATTTCATCAAATTATTGGACCTTCTTGAATTTTTATTTTCTGAACTCTTGCACATCAATGCTTTGTGACCAAAGTTTTGACAAGAAAAGAAATAACCATTGAAGGTGTTTCCATACTTGATTCTGTTGTGACATGAGAAGTTTGTCTTTTGATATGTTTCATGTTTTTGAATTTTATAGCTTCCATCCTTGACAAAGTTCATGGTTTGTTTTTGGTTTGTGACTGTACCCTTTTCTTTTGAGGAGTATGATCCTTTATCATGTTTTTGAATTGTGCTCCATTTTTCATCTTATTCTTTCTTATTGTATCCAAGACCGATTTTGTCATCAGTTGGTCTTTGACTGCTCCAAATCCTATCTAGGATAGCTAATCTGTTCTGGAATTTGACAGTTGATTTTGTCTTTTCATTCTTCTTTTTGAGTTTGATAACTTCCAATTCCAACATGTGACATGTTTCTTCCATTTTAGTCAGCTGGATCTTCAAGGCTTCTTCTCTTTCCTAAGATTCTTCAAGTTGAGTCTTTATATTTATGACCATTTATTATGTGTCATCCAAGAATTCTATGAAATTATTGGTTTTTCCATATGTCTTCAACTCTTGTATTTCTTTTTTTAGATCAACAACTTCATTCTTCAATCTTTTGATTTCTTCCTTGTCTTCTAGCTGAATGCTTTTGAGGTTGATGACTTCCAATTCCAACGTGTAGAAATTTTATTCCTTTTTAGTCAACTATATCTTTAGGGTTTATTCACTTTTCTTATCTTCTTCAAGTTGAGTCTTTAGAATGTTCAATGCATTCATTTATTTTGTGCTAGAAACAAGTCATCTAGTACTTCGACCTTCAGGATTTCATCCTTTGCAATCCTTGTATTCTTCTGTATATTTACCTATCGAAGTGGTTACATCTCATTTTGGCTAATCCAATGGCTAGCATTATTACTAAAGTTCTCAGATCAATGGTCTAGTATAATCCTTGTGCATTTTTCAATGTGATGAGTTCTATTCGTTGATCTGTTCCTCCTCCTTTGATCCAATGACCTTGTCTTAATCACACTTTAATATTATTAACTATAGATCCGACTATTGCGATTTAATTTGCATTGAGATAAATGGTAGGCACAAATCCAACCAGGTGGCTTGTTAACACTTTACAACTATGTGCATGATTTAGATGTTTTCCATGTAGCTAAATTGTCCAATGGTCCAAATCAAAAGTGCATTGTCTTCTCCTCGCTAAAGTCTGTGCAACTTAATCCACGCTTCTAAACTTTTATCATTGATCTAACCTTCTAATGGATGTAAAATTTATACCACCACATTTTTCGTTGAACTTTGGATTTTAGATGATCGACAACTCTGAATTAATCTTCAGTTGAGGTGGATGGTTGTCATTCACTACGCGACTTCAGCGATTCGTGACTTCGAGACTCACTCCCAGTTACTAGAAACTTGAAGTAGGTTAATTCCTTCGGAAGTTGTAATCCTAGAGTGACGTGGCATGCTGACTTCACCAATGATAATGTGCACCCATAGTGCGTGTGCCACATGTCATCCTGATTTGTGACTTTTACACACCTTATGTTCATTATGAATTTTGACACTTGTCACCATCTGATTGGGCCACATTTCCTTGCTGACATGGTCTTGCTGCAATGTGTCACTTGGTTGTCTTACTATGTGTCTCATCCTAACTCAAAAGGAATATTCTTTGATTATTTTTCTTCAGAGGGATTCCACTTCCACATTCTTCAGCTCTCCAAACTGATGGTATCGAATGGAATATTCTTTTTTGATATTATTATTTCAAAGTGTTATTACAACTCTTCTCCTCCAGAATTTGAATACCTTCTTCCGAACACCAATTAATAGTTTCCACATGTTTTCCTTTTTGGAAATCGAGTAAAGGGTATCAAAGAGGAATATTTTGTTTCGATACACCGATTTTAGAGTCTTAAAAAAACTCTTCTCCATTGGACTCTGGATACCTTCCTCCGAACACCAATCAATAGTCACCACATGTTACCTTTCTGGACATCAAATAAAGGGAATCGAAGAGGAATATTCTATTTCGACACTCCAATTTCAGAGCGTTAAAACAAATCTTCTCCACTGTACTCTGAATACCTTCCTCTGAACACTAATCAAAAGTCTCCACATGTGACCTTCAGATTCATCAATTAGTATAACCCTGAGTTAATCTCCGCCATTGGTCTAGTCTTGCTTCAGGCCCACTTTGCCTTTATCGGGTGTGCTCCTTCTCGACCCAAAATAATACACAAACCATTGATTTACCTTGCTATCGAATGGTTGAGATTTAATATTTTTTACACCAGTGATCATATGACTGTAAATTCTTTCGAACTTCATTCCTATCCCTGATCAACGATAACGATCACTTGAAGAATTTTGCACAAGATTTTTCTACCTACAGAACTCTATTTCAGCTTCACTTGAATGCGCTAACTCCTCCTGAGCTTTGTATCAATGCGCTCCTTTATGAATTGTTTATACATGATCACAATACTCTATTTCTCTTGATCTTTTCCCTCGACCTTTCCAAAGGTCTTAAAGTTGTGTGTTTTGATTCAGTGTGTGGATCTTTTGTGCACTAACTAATGTGTTTCCCTCCTCATCTTTTGGAACATAGTATCATTGTTCATCCTATCGTGATAAAAAGTGATCACAAATTGCTTATACCCCAAGGTGATCTTCTTTTTTATCTGATTAGTGTACATGTTTGACTCGTGTTTCCATCAATGATAACACATAATCAATAATGCCAAAAATACCCCCCTTTGGCATTGAGGGAAACATATCTGTAAAAAAATACTTTTGCTCCCACTATCACTGATCTCATTTTCAAATTGGAGAATTGAACTTTTACCTATACCAAATACCGATAACAAATTTGTTTCACTATTTTTCTCGCCCTTTGATATCAATGAAAAAGAGTTAAAATTTACTTCTTTTCTCCCTCTATGAATGTGTTTATGGGTATGTGTTATATTCTTTGCATGTGTGTGTGTGGGAGCATCTGATTCAACAATTGCATTTGACGATTCTAAATTCCTTTGATCTTTATGTCATGTGTGCTAGGCACTTTCCTGGGGGGGTCCCAGGGGGGGACAGATTCCCCCCCCATGGTTACGCGCAACGCCCCAAAAGTTTTTTGCGGGCGGGTTTTGCTCTTTTAGCAGATTTTTCTATTTTTAGCGATTTTCTAAATTAATCCCGTATTAAGGGATTAGGGTTTTGGTGAAATTAATTAAATTAATATTGTATTGTGAATGGTGAAATTAATACAATTAAGAGTTGAAAGGTGCAACACCAAGGAAGGCTGGTTTTCTCCCGGTTAAGGGTTTCAAGTGTAAATATTTGTGTACTGTGTGTATGAGCCATTGATTAGTTTCTGTTTTTCTTAAGAATCTGTATGCATTGTGTTACTTCACAAGTTTAAAACTTACATGTGGTATCAGAGCTCATTTTGGCTTCAGAGGGGTGCCTTTAATGCTGAGGGTTTGGCTCGGTCTTGATAGATCAAGTTTATCTTGGGTCTGTGATAAACTTGGGTTCGGTGGGAGATTTTACAGTGGTGATTTGAGTGTAGAAAGAGGAATGGTGAGCTATTCTAGAATTGATATTGATAATTTCAACGATAAAAAATTTGAGCTATGGAAGATCAAGATGGCATACCTTCTTGTAGACAAAGAACAATGGATCGTTGTGGATCCTAGTACACAACCTATTGGAATGCAGTCTACTAGTCCACAACCTTCTGGTACACAAAATACTTGTACACAACCTACTAGTATGTCAAAGGAATATTGGGATAAGTGGCATAGAAGAGAAAGGAGTACTATTCAAATATGGTTGGAAGATTCAATGTTGTTGAATGTCTCAGGAGAATATACATCCAAGGAACAATGGGATAAGTTAGGGAAATTGTATCAATTAAAGTCTTTGTTAAACAAGTTGTTTATTTGAAAGAAGTTATATCATCTTAGGATGGAATATCGAGATTATGTGACAAAACATCTAAATGCCTTCAATACTATGGTAAGTCAACTTGTCTCTATTAATATTACGATTGCAGAATAATATATGTGTATTAGTTTGTTATGTTCTTTTCCAAACTCTTGGGATAATATGGTTGTAGAAATTAGTAGTATGACTCAATCTACATTGAAGTATGAGGATTTAGTTTCATCCTTGTTATATGAAGAGATGAGGTGAAAAAACATGGATGGTTAGAGCACAAATGATTTATTTGTAGGAGGCCGTACCCAAGACAAGAATCTTGGTAAGTCTTCGAGGGGGATATCTAAATATACATGTATATCTAAGTCTCCAGGAAAATCTTTGAGTAAATGTTGGAAGTGTGGTACAGAAAGGCATTATAAGAAATATTGAAAGTCTAAGAAGGTTGATAAACCAAAGGGATATGATAATGCCTCTTCCACAGAGGCAACAAACTCCATTGAAGAAGGAGGTGATGTTTACCTGGCATCTACAGGTACACATGCAGACCGTGGTGTATGTTTGATCGACTCAGGTGCATCATATCATATGATGCTTCACAGGGAGTGGTTCTGTGAATATGAAAAATATGATGGTGGTGATGTATTCCTAGGAGATGACATGACAACCAAAATCATGGGATGTGGAAGGGTTAAGTTGTTGTTAAAATATGGAAGGATTAGAACTCTCCCTAGGGTTCCTGACATTCCAAAACTATCCAGAAGCCTAATATCTGTAACCAAGTTGGATGATGCAGTTGTAGATACTGTATTGGGAAAGGGAACTTGCAAGATGGTACAAGGAGAAATGGTGTTGATAAGGGGAGTTCGGCATGGAACTATGTACAAGTTATTGGGAAGCACTTATACTAATGGGTGTAACAGTTCTGTTGTCCCTGAGCAGAGAAATAAAGAAGACAAGACCAATACCATCCCTAGAAAGAAGACCATGTTGTGGCATCAAAGAATGGGGCATATTGGAGAAAAGGGCCTTAGAACACTACATGGTAAATGTATGATTGAAGGTATGTCTAATTGCACTTTGGATTTTGATTTCTGTGAACATTACATATATGGTAAACAAAATTGAGTAAGATTATGATCTGGTGCTACAAGAGCAAAGGGGATCATAGAGTTGATACACAGTGATGTGTTTTGACCTGTGTCTGTTCCATCACCAGGTAAATTTATGTATTATGTTTCATTCATAGAATATTTCTCAAGGAACACATGGATTTATTTTATTAGAAATAAATTTGAGGTATTTGATAGATTTAAAGAGTTTAAGGCTCTGGTAGAAAATTAGATAGAGAAGAAAATAAAGGTATTGAGGATAGATAATGGTGGATAATTCTGCGGAAATAAATCCAAAGAATTCTGTAAGAAGTGTGGTATAGAAAGGAACAAGACTACTCCATACACAACTCAGAATAATGGAGTTGTAGAAAGGATGAATAGGAAACTTATGGAAAATTCAAGGAACATGCTTAGTGGTGTTGAGTTAGGACAGGAATTATGGGCAGAGGTAGTGGATACAACATATTACCTGGTCAATCGATCACTCTCATTAGCACTAGATGATAAAACTCCACATGAGGTATGGACTGGTAAGAAACCCTCTCTTGAACATCTCAAAGTGTTTGTTTGTGGTTCTTATGTACATGTTCCAAAGAAAAATAGGAGTAAGTTGAATAATAAAGCTAAAAAGTGTATATTTATTGGTTATAAAGATGGTGTGAAAGGTTACAAGCTTTGGAACCTAGAAACTAAGAAGACCATTTATAGTCGGGAAGTTTTTAGAGAGGTGAAAGATGTTTCCAAACAAGAATTCCTACCAAGTAAAGAAGAACCTCAGAAAATGGAGTTTGAGTTGGATGATGAAAAATCTGAATCAACTGAAGAAGATGAAGCCAAAGAAGAAAAACTTGATACCCCAGTATTGAGAAGATCAATGAGGGAAATAAGGCAACCAAAAAGGTATAGTCCACCTGATTTTCATTCTAATTTTTCTTTATCTATTATTGATGATGATCCCATAACTGTCAGGGAAGCAGTGAATTTAGGGGATAATAAACTCTGGAAGAAGGCCATGGTTGAAGAAATGGATGCCTTGGATAAGAATGAGGCATGGGATCTAGTTGAGTCACCAGCTGGAAGAAAATATGTTGGTAGCAAATGGTTGTTTAAGAAGAATTTTAATGCAGAAGGAAAAGTGGAGAAATAAAAATATCGGTTATTAGAAAAAGGTTATTGCCAGGTAGAGGGAATTGACTTTATTGAGATTTTTTCTCTTTTTGCAAAGTTAATTTCTATTAGATTTATTTTATCTATTTATTTTTCTTTTGATCTTGAAGTGGAACAGATGGATGTGAAGACAAGATTCCTACATGGGGATATGGAAGAAGAAATCTACATGAAGCGGCCATAAGGCTTTGTAGTGAAGGGAAAGAAAGAGATGGTCTGTAAGCTAAAGAATTATTTGTATGGTCTGAAGCAATCACCTAGGATGTGGTACCGAAATTTTGACACATACATCCTTGGATTGATATTTGTGAGAAGATAGGCTGATCATTGTGTATATTCCAAGAAAGTTGGTAATCACTTCATTTATGTGGTTTTGTATGTTGATGACATGTTGCTGGTAGAAAATAACATGGATGTTATCAAGGAGGTGAAATCACATCTATCCTCCAAATTTGACATGAAGGATCTTGGTGCTGCTAACTTCATTATGTTAAGAACCAAATATCAATATAGCATAGAAAAACCTCATAATAAGTACTCAATGCCTTGAAAAAGAGACAATTTTAGATAATAAGCCTCTTTGAGGGGAAAACCTCCTTTTACCCCACATAAATGTTCAAGTACAAGATGATTCCAAATCAAAATGTCTCCTTGGTATATATAGGAGACTAGGAGGTATAATTACAACTAATGGAATAAAGCTGACATAAATAAAATAACATTAC
>JZKD02S2104456.1:0-22872 GCA_000966675.3 Picea glauca
ACTTGTTCCACCAAGAAGACCTTTTACAAACTGGTACCAAAATCTCTTTCTTGGCTATTGTTTTTCTTGCAATAACTTTGGTCATAAAGCAATAGATTGTAAAGCTTATGCAAGAAATGATCATGTGAGAGATATAAACAGAAGTTCTTATAAAATTGTAAAGGGTGATTATGTGAGCAACAAAACTAGAAATTCTCATGAGTTTGTTGAAAGAAACTACAATTCATTTTCTCCCCTACTTGATTACAATGTTGAATGTTATAAGTGCAATAAATATGGACACATAGGACATGACTATTGAAGCGGTGTAATAAAGAAGGAAGAAGATGTTCTCGCCAAACATTAAGGAGAATACACAAAGGTGTGGAAAATGAAGCAAGAAGAACAGAAGAAAGAAGAATGCGGACTTACACTTTATGCTCAAAATAAAGGGAACCAATGGTACATTGATAATGGATGTTCAAAACACATGGCAGGAGACCAGACCAAGTTTCTCACCTTGAAGGAAGAAAAAGGAGGCGGGATTACTTTTGGAGATAACATCTCTACAATGATAGTTGGAAAATGTATTATTAGTCTTGATAATGGAAAGACTAAGACACATAATGCCCTGTGTGTTGAAGAGTTAAATAACAATCTTCTAAGTGTCAATCAAATGTGTGATCAAGGCTATAGCCTCACATTTCAATATAAAGGGTGTGAGATAAGGAAAGCAGCTTCAAGAAGATTGGTGGAAAATGCAAATAGAACCTCAAGTGATGTATACATACTCAATGAAATCAAAGAATAAAAGTGTTGTATGGAACAAAAGTTGAGAGTGATATCCCTCTCATTTCGTCAGTAAAGGGAAGCACAAGTTCAAGGGGAACATCCCTTTTCCATTGATATCAAAGGGGGAAAAGTTGGAGACAGAGGAAGAATTGTAGACACAAGAAAAGTTGCAGACAGGGAGAGTATCAGAATTAACTAAACGTTGTCATCAATGACAAAGGGGGAGATTGTTGGAAATATTGTTGTCATTGATATCAAAGACAGGGGGAGCCTACAATATTTCCAAGATAAATATTACAAACCTACAGATGTCCAAGATAAAAATTGCAAGATGGAGATTGTTGAAAGTATTTTTTTTTGTCAGTTTGGATACACTATCTTTGAAGGCATTTTTTCCCTACATACGTAGCTCAAATGGGAGCACAAGTTATATGGTTGGAAATTTTATTTTGATACCTTTCCAACGGTATATGGCATTCCCTTTAACTCTTTTGGAATGAGGAGATATGAATTTTTTCGTCCAACAACCCAGCCAAAAAATTGAGGTCAGCTCGGCCAATCTTTACAGGTCGGCCCTAAAAGTGGGGAAGAAATTACTATAAATACATGGTAGATGTGCGAATTTGTTGTGCAACCAAGCAAGAGATCCAGTCTAAGGTGCACTAAAGGTGTTGGGGTGTCTTTCTGGTGTAAAAGAGAAGTCGAATGGATTTTCTTGGGGTCTTTCTTGTTCTCAAGGTGCACTATGAAGGACTGAAGGTCTGTGATGTTGTGTGCATTGTTTTGAAGTTGTGATGTTGTCATGTGCATTGTTTTGAAGTTGTGATGTTGTTGTCAGTGGATGTTGTTGTCAATGGACATTGTTGTCAGTGATTACATTCTGGCAATAATTTTATGAAGCTCGATAGAAGGATACATGTGACTAAGGTTTGAAGGAGTGTTTGTAGAATGAAGTATGCAGATGAAGTCAAAAGTACTATGTGTATGAAGATCTTGTATTGGTGTCTACACATATCTTGTTGAGTTGGCGCTCAATTGAGGATATTAGTGTCTCCAGTAGGTTGGTGCCTACATCTTGTTGAGTTGGTGCTCAGATAAGGAGATTGGTGTCTCCAGTAGGTTAGTGCCTACAATATTTGTAACAGTAGGTTGGTGTCTACAGACATTTATAAAGATAAAAAAAATTAGTTTTCTCTCGCAAGAGTTTCCATGTTAAACTTTGTGCATTGTGATTTGATTTTATATGTGATTATTTTTTCTCAGCTAATAAATGATTGATGAATAGTTAAATAAAGTAAAAGGTATCGTATATCGATTCACACCCCCCTCCCCCTCTCAATATAAACATAAGCTCAACACTGACCTTGTTGATTTGCTTGGGAAATGTTCTGAAAAAGGGGTGGTTTAAAATCTTTCTACCTTTGTTCCTTCTTACCCTTCATATTGTCATTCCATGCTTTTTGGAAGATTGGCCTCCCTCTACTCTACTCATGAAGGTGTTTTTCTCTCATTATGGCCTCCTCCAAAGTCTTGGGGTTATCATAGTGTATCTTGTCACTGTAGAAGGAAGATAATTCGTTCATAAATCTTTGGATTTTGACCTTCTCATTCTTTATGAAGCCAAAATACTTTAGTAGCTTAAAGAACATCTTCTCGTATTCATCCATTGTCATGCTTCCCATCTTGAGCTCAAATAACTCTTTCATCTTCCTTTCATAGTAATTCTTGGACAAATATTTCTCGTGGAAATATCCTTTGAATTGTCTCCATGAGACCTTCTTCTCATCAAGATGTTTGACTTGCTTAAGTTGATCCAACCACATGGTTTCATTTCCCTATGGGTGGTAGGTTGCAATTTTGGTTTCTACCCCTGAGGAGTAATCATGTAGTTGGAAACATTTCCTCAATTCCAAAAGTCAATCCTCAACCTCTTCTCCCTTTCAATGCTCACCATTGAAAGTTGGTGGCTTGATTTTCCTGAGTTCACCTTGTAAAATGTCTGACTCAGACCTTCTTCTCTACCCCCTTATAGGAGAGACACTCGGGTTGCTCCCTAACCCTGAGCTTGCACTAGATCTCCTAGTTCATCACTCTAGGGAATGATGACGTATGTTCATAAAATTCTTAACTACTTGGCATTCTCTCTGTGATCTATGCACTTCTCTCTGTGAGCTTCTCATAGTGACAACCAGCTACACAGGCTCCTCCCTGCCTCTCCTTCCATTGGACTTTGTCTCAACATTTCCCATGCTGCCACCCAGCCTTCTGAATTCTTCTTCGTAGCCATAAGACATATTGGCATCCTCCATAATTGTAACTCTCGGAAAGGAACCAAACTGCCCTCTTAAACCTCTTAATTTTGCAAGAAAATGTGCATGCAATAAAAACTTTGTTAGACAAAAATGGATATTCATAATTCTGGGAAAAGAATGCATAATTTTATGCTCTTAAGGCCACTAGTCATCTTCTTCTGAGTTGACTGCAAATTCTACTGCTCAAATCAATTTTATGGGTGCACAGGATGGTTATATTCTTCATTAGATTTTTATTGACTACTCATTTTCCCAAATCTAAGCTCTGGGCTAACTCATATGGTCTGTGGAAGTTTAAACTACTTTCTTATTTTTATCCCTAACTGCTACAAGTGTCTTCTCTCCCATCCTGTACAATTTCAGGTACCCAAATTCCAATTCAGGTTCCATGGGTTTCTTCTATGGTCTATGGGTTTTCCACACACTGCTCGTGTGCCTCAAACAGACTTTTGAGAAAAGAGTTATACCTTCTAGAAGTAATATGGTACTTAAATTATACCAAGTATTGTTCCAACTATAACTTCCTCATACGAGCTCTGTTATGCACCTGAAATAGATCGTTGGAAAGATCTTATTAAGTTCTTTCATTTTAAGTAGTATATATTGTGTACCAAAATTACACATAGTTCTCTCCATTTCAACTACCTAAAAATTTTGTTTAGGGCCTCAAAATGCCCCTACAAGTTGATGATCTTTAAAATATGAATTTTTTTATAGAAAATTGATTGATTTACTGTTGTAACAGTTTGAATAATCTAGTATGCACCTAATTCTAGCAATCTGGCTAACATGGCATGGCACGTGTTTGTTGAGTCCATGTGTCATTCCTTGATTTGTCCATGTCATCATTCATCATTCTCCCCCATCGACCATCGGCCAAACCTTTTTCAAGCCTATCGAGCTCTCCTTTGCAACCTCTTCCCATCAGAATATCAAATTATCATATTATAAGTTTTTTTTCCCGCACCTGCAAGCCTAGCAGACTCTTCTTCATGTACTTTTCCCCGCAGCACGTTAAATATCACGTTATTAAGGTTTTCCCGCAACCCGCAAGCCTATCCAATTATTTTTCGCGGGCTTTTTCCCGCAGAGTGATGACTTAACCTTGCCTTGTGATTTTCCTACACCCTGTAAGCCGCAAGCCTTTTGGATTCTTTCCCGCGAGATTTTTCCTGCGAAGTGTCAAGTTACCTACCGTCAAGATCTTCCCGCGACCCACAAGCCTATCAAGATTTACCTTTGTGGACCTTTTTCCGCACACTTGTCAAGTTGCACACCATCAAGGTTTTTCCACAACCCACAATTTGCAAGCCTATCGAGCTTGTACCTTCGCGGGCCTTTTTCCCCACAGCCTTTCTCCCGCAGCATTTTTTTCGAGGAGTACTTCTCCCATAGAGTACTTCTCCCGTGGAGTATTTCTTTTGCGAGACTTTCTCCTGTAAGCCTTTAGACTTAGCATTTTTCTACCCAACCCCATATTGGATTTGAACCATCAATATTCGAGATCGAAGTGATCTCAATCGTCGATTCATCAAACTTTGTACCGCGACCCCTCCCTTCTACCACCGTGGACACTGTCAGTGAATGTCACGGTACGGTCCACGTCATCATTGTACGAATTTTTTCCAAAATTTCCAAAAAATATAATTTTTTTGAGAATTTTTATAATTCCTCCTAAATTTATCCGTCAATGTACTTGGAAGTTTTTAATTGTTCCAAAATGAATCTCGATCGTCGATTCCTAATGTCAAAACATATGAGTCATTGATCTTCCAATTCTTCAATCACCAAGATAATGTGAAATTCGACCTTCCCAACCGAATTTCACTGTGCAACCTACAAATTTATGCCATTCTTTTCTTCGACTGTTCGAAGGCAATTTAAACTTGAATCCGCTCATAAATTTGGGGATTTCACTATGTTTCACCATTTTCCCCAAATTTGTCACAAGTGAAACTTTGCAACAGCGAAATTCTACCAATTTCGCATTGATCTTGGTCCATACAAGCTTTGTGTTGAACCTTGAGCTCTGTTACTAATCTATAGCGTTCCCCAACTTGATTTAGGTTCATTACATGTGGAATACAAATAAAAATAAAAATAAAATGCTAACATATCATGTAGCTTACCAGCTATAGGAAAACACACAGATTTAACCATTTTATGATACCATTAATTAAATGCATCTACAACATTCTAAATAAACATGAATGCAACTAATAAATTGATCACAACAGTGTATAAATTATTCTCATACACCGAGTTAATGCATAGCAATTAAAACTCATAATGCAACACAAAAAACAGATAAAACACTTATCTTTCTAAACAGTTGTGCAACCGGATGCTTGGGATGAACGTTCCACCCAACCATAGACTTGTTGTTCCAGCTCTCAACAACAAGTCACCCTCGAGTTGGGGATAGGAATCCTCAAAAGAGGGTGTCTCTCACAATCTACTCACAGCTCAAATAATCCCACAACTCGTTGGTATTCTCCTACAACTACCCCGAAATTCCTCCAGCTCTCTTCCTCTCGACCTACCCACCCAAGGAATGTACCCCTTCATTGTTCTCAGTTCCTCTGACATCCCATTCATTTATTAGGGTCTCTCTAGCACAGGTAACTAGGAATCTCACTACTGGGAACTCAAGGGAAACTTAGTGTTAGGAAAACAATAGCAACAAGTTTGTTGTTGTAGTGCAACTCTCATAGGAGTTCACTCTTCAATCCTGACAACCTGGTTCTTTTGCAAGCCTGAAAACTTGTTTCTTCAGTCTTCAGTTCTAAAAACACTCCAGAATTCGCCCTCTATTATTGCTCCAGCTCTAGTGCCCTCGTTTCACTATTTTCTCCCAGTTTCCATGCAAACACGTGACTGTTTAAAACTGCCTCATTGGCCATACAAATTTCTTCTCCTTTTGTTGTTTTTCTTGACTCGCAATCATCTCTAAACTGATTGTACTCAATTCCATGCTTCCACTATCTATGGTATGTGACTCCTCGCACCCACCCTCTTACAGGTATTTCAATGATTGGCTTTGGGAACACTCAACATCAAAATAATAGAAGGTTCGTTCATAACATTAAAATCAAGAAAAAGGATTTGGGAACTAAACTCATGAATAAAACCCCCTTTTTAGACCCCTCCTCTCTTTTGGATTAATCATCCCCCATCTCTATACATGCCCCCCATCAACTACCATCACATTTGATTTATCAAATTCAAATATACAATTTGCATATTACATCGCTTGGCCACAACCACATATCATATCTACATTATGCATTAATTAAATTGGGGATTATAGTGGGGGAGTTACAAACGTGCATTGAAGTTAACCACTACATTGCACATCCAACATTGATGATTATGCACAACGATGCACCTCTGATACGACGACCAAAATTGTGAGCTCAAAGTGAGACAATCCTCTATGTTTAACTTATCTTTAGCACTACTCCTCTAATCATGGACTTAATCAATCTCTTCGTATTTCCAAGATCAACCTCATTTATTAGGAATGGTTGGTCCCCTACAATCGCCCTACTAGTTGGAGAAACTTGGCTTGAATCTACTCCAAGGTGTACCACTTGTTAGTTTGGGGCCACTATTCTTTCAAACTAATGTAATAAAATTTTCAAGTTCCATGTATGGTTCCTTGTTCTTTGTATTGCACAACTATGTGTGCCTCCAAGTCTACGTCGGCTTTAGCAAGTAACCCTTTAGAAGTAAGCACAACAAAATCTTCTTCATCAAGTACAATGTCTATGGCGACTAGAGCATGAAGCTATCTGTGTCGAAGATCAAAAGTATGGGACCACGTGCTTTGGTAAGTCCAACTTACACACATTCTCCCTATTTGAGTGGTGTGATCTACCTATGTTTCTCCTTAAATACCCCTTGTGAAGATAAACCCAAACTCTTATCTTATGTGTGAAACAAAGGATCTACATGGAGTTCATTCTCCCTGACCTTCTACTTTTATTGACTCTTGTTCAAAGCTTCACGAATTCAATCATGAATCTTTGAATGTGCTCTATAAACCTCATCTATAACCCATGTATAACGACATCCTCCTTTGTCATTGCCTTGGGGATAGGATTCAAAATGGCTAATCGGTCATTCCACAAAAATCCAAATGCATACTTCAAAAGGTGTGATGTTGACTTCACATGTCTTCAACTGTTTATGGTTAAAGATGTGTAATAATTGCACTATCGTGTGATTTACTACCTTGTTTGTCCATTTGTTTGAGGATGGAACTCCTCTTTAACTTGGTGTCCATCAATCCCCATAGGCCTTCAAAAGTTGCAAAGAATCTATAGTCATGATCAGAGATTATTGATAATGGTATGCCAAAGTGCATCAAAACTCATTTAAAGAACAACTATGTAGCCTATTGCATTGAAACACTCTTTTGCAATGCATCATCATGGCCATTTCGTTGAAGCAATATATGACTATCATTAGATATTTGTTATCCCTATTGGTTGTCACTAGAGCTCTAAGGAAATCCATTGAAACTAACTCCCATGACATGTGCAATGTTGGACATGGAATATACTTGCTATGCTTCCAATTTGTTGCCTTTGAGATGCTACAAAGGCAACTTCTCAAAAACGTTGCTACCATCCATGCCTTATTCGACCAATAGGAATACCTCTACAAATTTGAGTTTGTCTTCTCCACTCTAAAGTGTCCTAAAATCTTGGAAGGGTGTACTCTTTGCCATTGTGGCAATCTATGATCTCCCTAAGAAACACAAATAGTACAATATTTTTACAAAATCCCATCTTTCCACAAATAATTAGAGAAGTATTCATATGGTGGGGTTGTTGTGAAGTTCTACATGATAGTGTGTATATGTGTGTGAGGCCTAGACACTACACATAAGCTTCCTTGAACAAAACAAACTATTGAAGTTTTGCAAACACTGTCAATCTCACTATTGGCAGTCTCAATAGGAAATTTGCAACATTATATATCCTTCCTTTCCAGTGCTTCATTACTGTATTGAATTGACACAACTAGGTAATCCCAACACTTCATGTGGCATGCATTCTCAATATTACTCCATCGGGGAGAATTGGAGAGGCTTACTGTTGTTATTAACACTAGCATATTTTTTGAGCAAACAATGTTGCAAATGTTTCACTACTTGAACCAATGCATACATCTCCCAGTCATACACTAAATAATTTAGAACAACCATTGTAAAAGTCTCGTAGTGGCATGTGATGGGTGTTAGGCATCGCATCCATACCACAAACATGGCATGTCTAAAGGCATCCACCTCAATCTCAAACGTTGTTGAATGTCATGTTAATCAATAACATGAGCAATCACAACTCAACACTTAATCTCTTCGACCAATTCCTACTCCCCAACGCCCCAACCAAAACTAACTCGATTGCAATTAGTGCAATAAGGGGATGCACAGCAATGAAAAATTGTGTGATAAATCTCTTGAGATAATTTTACATTCCCATGAAGCTCCGTAGGTCGTGAATGTTCTTCAACCGTAGAAAATTAACATTAGTTGAAATCAACATTGGAATCAATATCAAGTCAATATTTGTTCATCCAAAATCCAGGATAAATAAGTTATGTCTCCCTAAATGTATACTTCTTCATGTTCACAAGTAAATACTCTCTCTGCAACACTACAAATACCTGATCCAAGTGCTCGAAGTGATCGTCCTAGCCAATTTTCCACCCATGTACATGACCACGAGAGTCAAAATACAGTACAAGTACTTTGTTGAGCATCCTCATGAACATCACAAGGGCATTAGCAAACATTGAACAACATCACTAATGAATCAAACAATCCTTCTCGTACCTTCAAGGTTGTCTTCCATGTATACGAATCTAGTGGTAACCAAAGTTTAGATCCATCTTACTAAAGTACTTAGCTCCTTGACGTTGATCTATGAGGTCATTGCAATGGATACCAAAATTTCATGGTGATTTTGTTCAATCCAAGGATATTATCCATGTGTTGTCCTTCATTGCAACTAGAACTATGGAAGATCCACAAGGCAAAGAATCAAGTCCAATGTGGCCCTTGTCCAACAACCCCTGAATCAACCTCTTGATCTCCTCATTTTTCCACAATGAAGCCCTACGTAATGCCTCATTCAACAAAAGAAATATTTACAAGTTAATAAAGTGCCCAATTGCACAACTTGGAGGCAATTCATGCAATTTCTCAAATAGCTCAGAATAGCATTGCAATAGCTTGTTCGACAACTTCTACGCTACCTATTTCTTATGTCGTGTTAAATCTAAGCATGATTAGACATTGAGTTCTTGATGCTAATTGGAGAGTATCGCTTTCTCCTCTCTTGTCACAATACTAACAAAGTGAATTATCATGAGGCCTTGATTAATTTATGTGCTTCAACAACTAAAACAGGCAACAAGGATGTCTAATCATTTTGTGCTACCACTAGGTAATCGTGTTCATCTCTTACAACTCTATATTGGTTTAGGCATTGACAATAGATTGCATCTCAATGCCAAATGTATGGATTGTGAAATATCAGACCACACAACCAATGGTACAACATCAAACTCCACTTCCCCTATATAGTAATTTGAGATGGCAAAATTCACTTTGCATTTGTGTTGGACGTGCAAGTCCTCATTCTTAGTAATAAGCCAATCAGGGTTAGGATGCACGATTGTAGGTAGAGTGTTTCTTCACTATTGGTTCTAAGAAAAGATCTCATCGGCTACCATTATCAAACACTCAAGTCACAAGCCCCTAGATTTGGATCTTTCTGGAGAATAGTTTATATGCTCTACACAAACAAGATGTGCCATTGCTACTAATGAAAGGCATTGTCTTGTGTAATTCTCTCTCCCTATTGTGCAATATCACTCACTAGCTTCTTGCCTGCATCATCTTTTGCAACAATCTTCCCTAAAGTGAGCTTAGCACCAATAGTGTTGTTAGGCCCTCCAATTATTTATAGCTAAAGATTTTCCAAGTCCTATCAAGCTGCCAACTAGGTTTGTCTTTGATCTCAAGTTGGCTCTAAGTTTCAACTGTCAATGAAGGTTTTGTTGTTGCTTTAGGACAGCGAACAATTCAGGGACTTCATTGCTAATTTGTTACGGTTACATTAGCAATTTAGGTGCTCTAGCATGTAGTTTTAGTCACCAAGGGTTAGCACATGCATTCCAAAATAAATGTAACACACCTAGAGATCTTTACAGCTGAAAATACAATAGTTCTATACTCGAACATACATAAAATTGAACACATGTATTTTTGGTCAACATGACCTTGGATAAAAACCCCCGAGGAAAACCAGTTTGGAATATATGTGTATATATGAGGAGAATAAAAGGTGGAATACAGCAAGTACAAAATATAGATGAACCTGATACAATAGCAGCTTGATCCAAGCTGCAACACTAGTCCAAGTGAAGCAAGAGCGCCCTAGAATGGTGCACCCCCCATAAATGTTGACAAGACCACTAAACTAGAGCCAGAAGCCAATTGGAAGCTCTGATTAAGAAACCCCTCAAGAGTACTATGATACTGATGAGTAGCCTCCCTCTGAAACAGACCTCACTGCAATCTGAGCTCTGAAAGTCCTCCCCACTGATGATGCACCCTCCTCACCAAGTGCGCCCTCCGCCAAGTAGGAATCTCCCCACTAAATAAACAAGGCCCTAAGCCTAATGGCTATCTCCATGGAAGGGAGCGCCCAAGCTAGCATCACCATATGTCTGAAACCTCATCCTCATGCTCTCTCTCAAACTCTCCAAGTGAGCAAATAAGTGAATGAGGTCTTACTCCTCATTTGTGCTCCTTTTGAACCTCCATAAGGAAACCTAAATGATGGACGATTGAACCATCCCATCTCAAGTCTAATCAAAGGTTGAGATTCTCCAAAAGAATCTCACTCTCAAACCCACTTTGGGTTAAGTTCCCTATGTTCACTTTTTGTCTCCTAATTCACCTACAAAGTGTATTAATAGTCATTTTAAGCATAAATGACCAGATTTCACTTTTGACTTAATTCTCCTAAGTCAAAGTGAAATTAGACATAAAGTACAAAGCACAAAGTACATAGTACTTCCCACATGTGTTTAGGAGTCCACAAACACATGGGGAACACCTCCCAAGGTGCATAATCTCAACACTCTTGCCAAGGAAGGTGTTTCTCACCAAGCCCATCTTGTCTCTAAAGTAGACATGTTTGCCCCTTGGCAAGGCCTTGGTGAGGATGTCTGCAATCTACTCGTTAGTCGATATATACGGTAACTGCATTGCCCCTCTCTGAACCCAATCACGAATGAAGTGATACATGATCTCAATGTGCTTCGACCGGTCATGGAAAACTGGATTCTCAGAGAGTTTGATACAACTCTGATTATTGCAGTGTATGACAATCGGTGGCATCTCCTGACCAAATAATCCTACCAGCATCTTACGAAGCCAAATGGCCTCGCAACTAGCCTGATTGGTCATCATGTACTCTGCCTCGGCCAAACTCAAAGTAACTAATTTCTGCTTGTTGCTGAACCAGGAAACAAGTCATGATCCCAAACTAAAGCAGCACCCTGAGGTGCTTTTCCTGTCAGTAGCACATCCTGCCCAGTCTGAGTCGGTGTAGCCAACCAAACTGACCCCATCACCTCTGATATAGTCAAGGCCAAAATCAATTGTCCCAGCAATGTGCCTCAACACGTGTTTTGCCCCAATCCAGTGAACACTCCTCAGCTCTACCATATGTTGGCTGAGAGTGTTCACGGCAAAACATATATTTGGTCTGGTGTTGACCAGATACATGAGTGAACTGATCAATTGCCTATAAATTGCAGCATCTACCAACTGAAATATGAAGCATTATGCTTCTTCCAGTTGGTAACCATGGGTGTCGACATAGATCTGCAGTCCTCCATCTGAAATATTCTCAAAATATTTGCAACATACTTCCCCTACCCGAGAATATGTGTCCCTCCTCCTGCCATACCTCCATACCCAGAAAATAGTGCATCAACCTAATGTCACTCATCTCAAACTCTGATGCAAGTTCCCAGCTTGCACTCAGCTATGAGATCCTCGACTCCTGTGATGAACAAGTCATCCACATATAGAAGGAGAATGAGTGTGCCCTCACCTCTAATGATGTAATAGAGGTTAGGATCAACATCGCTTTTCTCGAAGCCCATCTGAAGCAAGTATGTGTCAATACATGAATACCAAGCTCGAGGAGCTTGTTGCAAACCATAAAGTGCCTTTCTCAAAAGACACGAGTTAGTCTCCCTCTCACACACCTCAAACCCTTGTGGTTGCTCAATGTACACCTCCTCATTTATAAAGTCATTCAAAAATGCAATCTTCACATCCATCTGATGAATGCTCCTACCCATCTCTACCTCTATGGCAATGATGCTCATGATCGAGGTGTATCTCGCAACTGGTGTGAATGTCTCATCATAATCGACTCTCTCTATCTGAGAGAAGTCTCGCACCACAAAACGGGCCTTGTGTTTCTATATGCTGCCATCTGCAACATACTTGGTTTTGTACAACCACCTGGAAGTCACAACTGACTTCCCCACTGGCCTCTGAACCACCTCCCAAACATCGTTGCGCACAATGGAGTCATACTCCTCTAACATGGCCTCTCTCCGGACCTGTTGGTCCACTGCCTGTGCAAATGTTTGTGGCTCGACATCTGTGATACTCGTCACTAGTGCCAAATATGCCCCAAATCTAACTGGAGGTCTACTCTCTCTGATCTGACTCTTGGGCTCACCTACATTCTCCTTGGCCACCTTCAAGGTCTCCTGAAACCATCTAGGTCTCCTCTTCCCTGAAGTGGTCAATGGAGAAGTAAGGTCTCTCTGCCCAAGAGTAACTGCCTCAGGACTAGTCTCAACACTCTGAGATCCTGAAGCCCCTGCCCCCTCTGACTGGACACCCACTAACTGTGACCCTGAAGTTGTGTATGGTGACCCTATCACCCCTGATACTGGAGTACCATTAACATGAGGTTGTGCTCCCTCTGAAACATCAATCAATGCCTCTGCATCATCCTCAACATCAACTCTCGACTCAAGAGATCTTTGAAACTCCTTATCCTCCTCAAATCTGACATCTCTGCTCACCACCACTCTCCTAAGTGATGGAATGTAGATACGATAGGCTTTGGACACCTCTGGGTATCCAACTAGAATCCCCTGTTGCGTTGTGGGGTCTAGCTTTGTCCTCTTCTCTGAGGGGACATGAGAAAAGGTCAAGCACCCAAAGATCTCGATGTGCTCGACATCGGTTCTCCTACCAATGAAGGCCTCCTCAAGAGTCATCTTCCCCAATATCATGTGGGGGCTCCTATTCTGTAGGTAAACTGCAGTAGCACTCACCTTTGCCCATAAGTACAAAGGCAAACTCTGAAAGTGCAGCATAGATCTCGATGCACCGATGATAGCCCGGTTCTTCCTCTCGACAACCACGTTCTGTTGGGGGTTGTATGGTACGGTCATCTGTCTTCTAATGCCATGTTGGGCACAGAAGTCTATGAATTGTCTGAAGGAATACTCTCCCACGTTATCCAACTGCAAGACCTTTATCCTCTTTCCAGGTTGGTTCTCCACAAGAGCTCTGAACTCTTGGAACCGTTTGAAGACCTCACTCTTGGTCTTCAGGAAATAGATCTGGGTCTTCCTTGAGTAGTCATCAATGAATGTGAGATAGTACTCACAACCACTCAAGAACTTATGAGTCATGGGCCCACACACGTCCGTGTGTACTAAATCCAATATCTCAGCGGACCTGGTCTCACTGTTGGGGAACGAGACCTTGGTAAACTTACCAAGCGCACACCCTGTGCAAACATCTTGATGCTATGTACTAATCGGTGGCACTCCGATCACAACCTCTCTCAGTCCTCCGAGAGCTCCATGATGTTGATGGGCCATCCTACGATGCCATAACTCACATCTCTGTCTGTTGTTGTCGCTGCTCAATTTGCCAATGCATGAAGAGGCTGAAAAAGGAATTTGAACAAATTACCATCCCTCACTCCAATCACTTATCCTGAGGCAAGCGAGGACCCCTTAGGGTGAATGAATACCTCGATCCCTCTGAAGGACACCTCAAGACCTATCATGGAGGGTAGAAACTAAAATCAAATTCTTCTTCAGCCCAGGGACAGAGAGAATGTCCTTGAACAATATAGGTGGCATGCCATCTCTCCGAAAGGTAACAATGCCAATCCCAACAACTCTAACCAAGGAGTCATCTCCAAGAGCAATCTCCATCCTGAGCTCAATGTCTCTAAGATCAGTCAAATGCTCTCTGACTCCAGTCATAGGGCTCGAAGCCCCACTATCAATATATCAGACATCGGGTGTCGTCTCAACTAAAGCGCAGCATATGAGGAAAGCATACTCTCTCTCGAACTAAGTCTGAAACTATGCCTCCTCTGTTGTAGTTGTGGTACCACCCCTCTTCTTCTTCCTATTGGGACATTGTCCAGCATAGTGCCCCAACTTACAAACAAAGCACTTCACTTTGTTCATATCTCTCTTCTAACCACTGTTTGCTCTCTCGTCCCTGTGGTGGGGCCCCAAACTTGGGACACGGTCGACCTTCTTCTTGCCCTTTGTCCAAAGAGCAAGATCCTCATCACCCTAACCTGATTGTTGTTATTGTTGTTGTTGTTGTCCAAAGACCTCTGCTACAAGTCTAGTCTCCTCCTGGACGAAGTCATCCCACATCCTCTCCCATGTGGGGATGACCTCTCCAACGGCTCCAAGTTAGTCTCTGATCTTGGTGTATCGACCAAGGAATGAAGTCACTGACTCACTCTTGAACATGCGAATGCCCCTGAGTCGATCATGAAGAACCATATTCTGGTTCTCATTAGAGCTCTGATAAAGCTTACATAGAAATGCCCACATCTCATATGCATAAGCTTTCCTAGTCAAGTGGGGAATGATTTGATCCCGCACTGCATCACATATGGTCCTCTTTGCCTTGTTGTTCCTCTTCCTGAACTCTGCTAACAAGACGGGAGAGGTAGCAGGGGGAACAGGAACAACTGCTTCAACTATGTCCCATAATTCGAGGTCCTACAAGACAAAGACAATCATCGCCTTCCAAGGCGACCAGTTGCTAGCCCCAGCTTGCCTATCCTCCACACGTAATTGAACACGGGGATTTTTGGTCAACATGACCATAGATAAAAGCCCCCCGGGGAAAACCAGTTTGGAATATATGTGTATATATGAGGAGAATAGAAGGTGGAATACAGCATACAAAATATAGATGAACATGATACAATAGCAGCCTGATCCAAACTGCAACACTAGTCCAAATGAAGCAAGAGCGCCTTAGGATGGTGCGCCCCCAATAAAGGCTAACAAGACCATTGAACTGGAGCCAGAAGCCAACTGGAAGCTCTGATCAAGAAACCCCTCCACAGTGCTCTGATACTAATGAGTAGCCTCCCTCTGAAACAGACCTCAATGCAATATGAGCTCTTAAAGTCCTCCCCACTGATGATGTGCCCTCCCACCAAGTGCGCCCTCCTCCAAGCAAGAATCTCCCCACTAAATAAACAAGGCCCTAAGCATGTTGGCTATCTCCATGGAAGGGAGCACCTAAGCTAGCCTCACCATATACCTGAAACCTCATCCTCATGTTCCCTCTCAAACTCTCCAAGTGAACAAATGAATGAATGTGTTTTTACTCCTCCTTTGCGCCCCTCTTGAACCTCCATAAGGAAACCTAAATGATGGACAGTTGAGATCATCCCATCCCAAGTCTAATCAAAGGTTGAGATCTCTCCAAAAGAATCTCTCTCTCAAACCCACTTTGGGTTAAGTTCCCTAAGTTCATTTTATGTCTCATAATTCACCCACAAAGTGAATTAATAGTAATTTTAGGCATAAATGACCAAATTTCACTTTTGACTTAATTCTCCTAAGTCAAAGTAAAATTAAACAAAGTACAAGGCACAAAGTACATAGTACTTCCCACATGTGTTTAGGAGCTCACAAACACATGTGGAACACCTCCCAAGGTACATAATCTCAACAATAGCCTCTACTAACTTAACTTTCCAATACCACTATTATTGTTGTTCCTTTCAATAACTTATGAGATAGAATTTGTCCTTAATATTGGCTTTGAATTCATCACGTGTCATGGCTTGTGTAACACATAGTCACTCTATGCTTCACATAAATTCTCCCATGATAGCAAAGCTTCTTGGCAATTGCACAACTTTGAAAAGGCAACTTTGTCTTCATCTATTAATTGTTGCACTTCAGGAAAAGGAATCTTATTGCCTCAACAATCAAATCACAAGGCATCCATCTAATCATTGTATGTTGAAATCTCCACCTTGGGTTCCAATTTAAGAAAAGGACCCAAATTCAGGAACGAGCATTCAATTTTCAATTCTGCCAAAACTATCTACAAGAAGTAGCATAGAGTAAAGCTTGTTACCAGTGACCACAGAGCTAAGAAAATTCTAGAATTGGTGCACAGAGATATTTGTGGCCCAAGTGTATCCCCTATTGGAGAATCTATGCATTTTCTCACCTTCGTTGATAGTTTCTCGAAGGAAGATACAGGTGAACTTCATGAAGAAGAAGTTGACAATTTCTCGAGGAAGACATGGGTGAATTTCACAAAGAAGAAATTTGGAGTTTTCAGTGTTTTCAAAATCTTCAAAGCATATGTCGAGAGGCAGACAGATATGAGAGAAGTTGAAGGCACTAAGAAGTGATAAAGGAGGTGAAGTAGAATAATATTTTGATGGGATCGCAGGATAGCTTTGTAAAAAACCAGCCCATACACTTCGTAGTAGAACAGAGTGGCAGAAAAGATGAATAGGATTAATGACTGAAATCTGGTTCAAGAATCCAATTTCAAAGCACATTTTAAAGCTGTTCCTTGATCCGAGAAACATGAATACCTATAAGTGGCAACCCTTGTATAGCATCTGAACAAATGGATTTTGACCCAATACTAGATAGATAAAGCATCTCAAGAGAATAGAGAGGCTATGTAGAAAATGCACCAACCATGAAAACACTCAAGTTATAAACATTACAGGAAATCCTTAATGAAAACTCTAGAATGGGCATATGTTTTAAAAGTTTTGGGTTCAAGAGAGCAATGGGCCAAAAAATAAATGGAATAAGCATAATATTTTTTTCTACCAAAATCTCTCAGGCACAATAAGCATAATAAGCATTGCTGAAATCCGGACTACAGTTGCTCTGCAATGTGCAAGGACCAAGAGATTGACAAATTTCGGAGATAAATGAAGTATAGGCCAAAATACTTGATGACTAATTTGTGACAACACGATCTTAAAAATCTTGTCTTTATGGAAAAAAGGTTATTGCTATCAAATTTGGAAATTGTTGGCAGTGGAGAAATTACAAGTTATATTATTGCTTAACATGCTGATGATGGTAATAACTGTGAAACCATTGAATGAAAGATTTGAAATTACCACCTAAATATTACACCATACTTATCAATCAATCAGCTTCACAAATTTTGAAAAGACTTGGATTTCATGACCTTGAAACCCCATTTTACACACGTAAGAATTTGGCCCATTCCCATGTCAAAGATCCAAGTTCTTGATCCCATCCATTCCGCAAGTGGTTCTCTTTTAGCACACTTCCAGTTTTTCTTCAGCTCTTAATGTTCCATAATTAATGGTCAGCTGTGAATTGCATCAGTCAGTAAAAGTAGATGGTGTATATAAGCTTTCGCCTGTGCTGCCTCTCGAATCTCATAACAATATCATCTATTTCGTCCTCCCAAGAATTAGCTGCCTCAAGCTGCACAATGCATGTCACTTCTTTTTACTTTATAGGCTTGTAAGGGAATACGTGTCATATTCATTCTCACAATAACATTTTTTTAGGTTGCATGAACAAAATCAAAAACAATAAAAAGTTAAGCCTTCCTCGGTAGTTAAAGAGTAGATCTTCATACGGAGACTGCACAAAATAGTATTTGATAGTGTATAGGCTAAGACTAAGGATAAGGTAGTAATTTGAGCTCAACATGGTTTACACATTTCACCTTTTGACACAGATCTAGTGCCAAGCGTGCACCAACAGCGGCTTCTTCATGACTGTCCTTGACGTCCAGATTAACCACCAGTACACTTCTCATTAAAATTGGTTCCCTATTTTGAAGGTCTGCAGATGTAATAAGAAAATAAAGATTAAATGTTGGGGGATAGGTACCAAACAATGACTTCACTGCTCCCTCAATTTAGACAATATGTAATAAAATCCAAGATAGAAAGTTGGAGAAAGATGCCAGATAATAGATTCACTGTTTGCTCAATGTGTCTGTATTCCCATGTACAAAGTAGCTTGGAGATGTTCTGAATGAATGAACCACTTTTTTAACGACTGTTAGTTATGACATATCTAAAAAGTACTCTTGATCCCGATAATCTATTCTACAAACATTATCTCTGAACCAAGAATGTCACCCAAGTGCTCTCAATGGAAAGAGTGTAGATAAAAGAAGTGTAAATCGCATTCCATAAAAATCAAAGATGCAAAGTTCCAAATAAGACTTGAAGGAATCTAAATTATCACCATGCATTTATAGATTGATGAACATAAGTGCAAATTTCTGACTAAATCCAGTCCCTTATCATGCAAAATTTTCGGAAGCTGCAGGTGCAGGTGACTACCTTCAATGACCATGTCAAATACCCTCTCCTCAAAAGTGAAAACGACATCAAATGGACCATCAACAGCATTTTCCTGCCAGCGCTGTGGTGCCATTTTCACATTCAGATTTCGTTTTAGCATCTGGAGAAGACCATTTCTTTTATATCTGTTTTTCAGTCAAGGAATTTTGCTACAGCCATCAGAGTCTGACACATTAGCTTAAAATATTTACTAGTCAGACTTTAGCCTATGAAACTGGGGGTGATGGGAAAAGAACATCTTCAGACAATTCATTTGAATTTTATAAAATAATGATACAAAACCTCGAGCCATCTCCTACACTTCGTTTACCCCTCCTGCATACAAAACTGACTGGATTCTAGAATATAGATAGCATGGCCACATAGGCAGAAATATTGATGACAACCAAAGTGATGCCATTCATGCAATCAGTACCAATACTGAAATCTTCAGTACCAATATATATTTAGATTTCAGTTCCCCTAATGTGTATGTTCCTATTTGACTTCCCATCCATAGAAATCTGTGATGCCCATGCCCAAACACTGCACCTTCTACTCCATATCTTTCCAACTACAAAGAACTTTGCAAAACAAGATCCTATAAAATGCATGCCCCTTCAGAAACTCAAATGTACATTTATGCACTGCTTTGACCACCTAATACTGTCAAAGAGTCAGGATTGATGAGACAATCCTTCTTGCGCATAAAACTTTTGCATAAATCGACATCTAACACAGATGGTATACTTTGCAAATTAGTAACAGAAAAGATACTTGAGCCTAAACAAGCAAGCAAATAAATGCCATTATTAACAACATAGGCTGATGTCAAAAGAACATTATAAATTGGAAAGTTAAGAATGAACTTCACTGTGATAACCATATCAAAAAATATATTATATGGCTCCTGAATTAAATGCAATATTCATAAAACTAAAACAAGTATTATTTAAGATAAACAATTCAGGATACAATTCAGGATCTTTACGCTTTAGATCATCAAACATTCTTCTGTAGGGAGTGCCAAAGTCATATACATTTGGCTCCCTGATTGATGGGCCGGGCAATTTCACATGAGCTCCCGTCCCATAAGAACTCACATCAAAACCATGTTTCTTTAGCAGAGCATGTGCTTCCATGCTGCGGTTTTGGTTCGATGCACATACCATTGCATGTCGGAGTTTCATCTTTCTTCCTGAAAGATTGCTAAGAGGCACCGTAGTAACTATAGTCTATGACTATGTAAAGAGATATACTAATCTTAGATCATAGGCTTGACTGCCTGAATTAACAGATTCAGGCTTATCTTCTTATCCATCTTCTTATCCATAACCATTCTTTCCTGCTTTCACAAATACAAAGCAATGAGTTCAAACAAATTCAAATTATCCTCGAACCAAAAAAAAAATCTCGAATTGCTAAATTGCAGTGTTTCCGCATTTTCCCTATAATACTTGCATATCTCATAAAAATGTACCGCCAACCTACATAAAGATGACAATGAATGGCATACCTGGTTCAAATAAATTGTAATCCTGCAATCATTATAGTAATGTAGATTCCTGAAAACATTTCATCTCATAATTAGATTGTCATTTAATCAAAATTGAATCAACTGTGATCTAAGAAAGACAAATAACAATGTTTTCATGCTTCTCCTTATACGCTAGGCAATGGGACCTCATAGAACTTCCTTTTAGAAAGTCAGATGCTTTTAGGTAGGTAATCTTCCTAGAATGAAGTAAACTTCAAAATCATAATAGGCACCAAAACATCCTAAATCAATTACCACTCTGAAAAACCCAAGAAACCATAGTCATGATAGAACCTGAGAAAAGTGATCCATGGATGTTATAGGTTCTCAAAGTTGCCAGAAAAGCTACAAAACCTCTAAATAAAAAACAAAACAAAAAGAGCATCACTTTTTTCCCCAATAAATAAAAGCAAGTCAAAGATGTTTTGATCTCATTCCAAAGAAATAAAATAATAGGATGCGGTGTTCGTGTACCCAAAATGGAACTACAACTGCAACTATTTATGTGGCAGAAAAATGAACCTGAGAGTACCATAAATAAAGAGCAAAACACACAGAAAAATAGTGGGGGCACCTGCACACCTAAGGGTCGATTGCACCTGCAAATTCAAGTAATGGAGGGGAACTTCTCCTATAAACTAGTTGATTGTACTGATAAATGATAAGAGATACAAATGAGAGTGAAAAACCATTATTTATACCAAAAAGAGGAAAAAATAAACTTAAAGCTTGAGTCACTAATTAAAGTGGCAAGGCCTATGTTGCAGGAAACACTACCAGGTGCATTTCTGTACCGAAATGCAGAAACGCTCCTGAAACGCATTTCAAACTGTAAAAAACACGTTTCACATTTAAGAAACATGTTTCAGTGTGTCCTTACAGTGCACTTCAAAAAGCACCTTTTGTCCTGGGACCCACAAAAAATTAATTTTTAATGCTTAAAAATTAATTTTTTTATTAGTTAGGTTTTAATAATAATTTAATGAAACTTCTAGAAGCCTCTAGGAAAAAAAATCCTTAAAAGAGGATGTCACACTCATTTTTCCTTACTGTTTAAGCAAGGGCGATTTGAGCAAAGGGATTTGAGCAAGAGGGGATTCAGAGTATTACGCTGCTACAGCCATCCTTTTGCTGTTTTGTGGTGTTTTGGACAGCAACAGCCATAGTTTTTTGCTGTTTTGTGGTGTTTTTGGGCAGCTACAGCCATCATTGGGCACTGTTTTGTGGTCCAGTGCCCAGGGCCAACAAGAGGACTGACTATTATCCTCTTTGGAGGCATGTTACAAAGGTTTCAAGAATTCCTGGTGGTGGTTCATGGGAATGGATATGCAATATTTGTCATAAACCTTATAAGGGCTCTTAGCCAAGAGTGAAGGCACATTTTGTGCATGCCTCGGGAAGGGGTGTTGATTGTTGCCCAAAGACAAGTGACCCAGAAGAAAGGAGGAAGTATGAGATTGAGCAAGAAGAGGATGATGGGCTTTAAAAAGACATCAACAGCTTGCCAATGCTACTCCTCAGGCTCCAAACATTGAGCCAAGGATTGTGCATGAAGCAAGGAAGAGGAGAGCAGCTCAGCAACAACAACCAACATCAAAAAGTGTTGGAAGTCCATCTTTTCCAATTCAAGAGAGTAGAATAGCTAAAATGATAAATGTTCAAGGGAGAGAAGCTGAAACAAGAGTGGCAAGGGCCATCTATGCTTGTGGTATCCCTTTTAACATGGTTCAGTCTCCTTATTGGCAAGACATGGTGAGGGCAATTAACACAGCTCCTCAAGGGTTAAAGGGGCCTAACTATGAAAAAGTCCGAACCGAACTACTCAGAAAGGAGAAGGAGATTGTTGAGGATATTTTAGCACCTATTTGTGATTCATGGACTAGCTCTGGGGTTACCATTGTCTCGGATGGATAGACAGATACTACGCACAGGCCATTGATTAATATCATTGCCACTTCACCAAAAGGAGCAATGTTTTTGAAGGCCGAAGACTGTTCAAGGGGTGTAAAAGATGCTTAGTTCATTGTTGATATTTTAATCAAAGCTATTGAGCAAATAGGGCCTGCTAAGGTGGTGCAAGTTATCACGGATAATGCACCGGTTTGCAAAGCGGCAGGTTTGATTGTTGAGAGCAGGTATGATCACATTTTTTGGACTCCTTGCATTGTCCATAATTTAAATTTGATCTTAGAAGAGATTGACAGTAAAGTTCCATGGATTAAGAAACTCACAAGACAAGCAAGGGAGATAATCAAACTCATCACCAAACACCACCGGTCTCGAGGAATATTTCGAGAATACTCAAAATTGGAGTTGTCGAAATTTATTAAGACAAGATATGCCTCAAACTTCATCGTGTTGGGCCACCTTGTTTTTTGAATTTTGGGTACCTTGGAAAGTGGTCCCCTTGAGTTATTGAGTGTATAACTCAAAGGGGGGAAAAGTGACCCTCAACCCACTCTACTTTATGTTATAAAGGCAAAGTGACTTTATTAGCACTTAAGTCACAAAGTGACTTTATTAACATAGAGTGACTTAC
>JZKD02S2104456.1:23269-33333 GCA_000966675.3 Picea glauca
AAATCTGTGGTTTGCATTGTTTTATTTCAGCATTTTAAAGTGTAAAGATCTAGAGGTGTATTTTCTGTTTTGAAGTAGTTTGAATGTGCTAACCATGGACAGCAAAACTTCCTAGTTAAACCCTTCAAGCAGCGGCTTCAAAAGAGAAGTGAATCATCCCTAAGAGGCAGTCCTAAAACAGCATTTTATCAGACCTGTTAGCAGCCTTCAAACAGCAGCTAGAACAGATATGTTTGCTGCCAGAAAAGGACAGAAAAACAGGCCTGTTAGTGACCGTGTAACAGTCCCTAAGACAGACCTGTAGCAGCCTTAAAGGAACTTCGAAATTCTTCATTGTTGAGGTTAAACAACCATTAATTTCTATGGTGGTGAGTCAACTTTGGGCTGAGTGGACACAGGCAGACTCAAAGCGGGGAACTATGGTGCACAGATTGTGTCTTGATGAGGAGTGGTAGAGCAAGAAATATTTCTTGCTCAAGTTCACAACCCTTGCATTTGAGCTTCTCCGAAGTGCCAACACAGACAAGCCTTTATTGGGATAGGTTTACGATGGTATGGATACCATGGTTGAGAAAACTATGCAAATCATTGCACAGGAATCTCCTCAGCTTCTATTTGTTGATGCTAATTTTGCTGATATAGTGAAGAAAATCATTGTTGAGAGGTGGAACAAATTCAACACATTAGCACACGCCCTAAACCCAAGATTTTACGATGAAGACCTTATTGCTAGAAGCAATGGGAAGAGGAAGGCACCACATAAGGTTAGGGTGGTGGGAAATGGAGTGAAAAGAACCCTTGTAAGAATATTTCCAGCTCATCTACATAGGGAAGTGAAGGAAGAATTTGCTAATTTTGTTGCTGGTTTGGATGAATATTCAAACATATCAGCTTTGGATGAGAGGAGCACCATGAGTCCAGTGAGATAGTGGATTTTTCATGGAGTAAATGGTGTACATCTGCAAATCCTTGCCATTCATATTATTTCACAAGTGGCAAGCTCTTCATCAGCAAAAGGAAATTGAAGCACCTATGGTTTTATTCATTCAGTGAAGCGCAACAGGTTGGCTGCGCAAAAGGCGGAGGATCTTGTTTATGTGCATTCCAACCTTTGCCTTGCATCTTGTAGGGGTCCAGAATATAGTACTGGACCTTCTAAAGAATGGGATGTGTATCCGGAATGCGCTAACTTGGACATCTCTCTTGCTGCATTGAATCTTGAGGAACATAGAAGTGGAATCGGAAATACTTCTACCAATCCACATTCCACTGTTGAACATGCATCTTGTTCTATTTTCCATGATGAATATGAAGATGAGAATGATGGCTATTAGGCTTTACTAGCTTAGCTCATGTTTTATTTCTATGTTCACTGTCCATTATTCATAGATGTAGCATTGTAGCCTCAAGACTCAGATATAAAGGTTAATTTTGAATATATAGCCTCAATTATAAATAATAAAGGCTGTTTTTGGATTTTACTGCTCACACTATGTATCACTTGTCCAATGTCTTTTATATTTCTAATTTAAATGTTCTTGCTCATTTATCCATGAATCTGCATTCTGAATCATAATGTTAAAACTTAAATGCTTTCTTTTAAAGTTTCAATATAATTTTCTAAAATAGCACATTATATATAGTGTTTCCCTGTTTCCTAACTTCTGAGGGGTCACATTTCCAATGCATTTCCATTTCGGATACACGCTTATGTTTTCCCTTATCATGCAACTTAGGGCAAGGCCCTTACTACATAAAAGTGTCCTTTTACAAATATTAAAATACGATACTATAAAGGCCTAGGACTAGAACATTATCACAAGATCATGAGAATACATACAAAATATATCAACTTTCAAGTACATTGAGTCCAATGCCGAAGAGAGATGTTGTGGTTAGGTACACAACATGCCCTCCAGGCTTCCCTTTAAAAAAAGATTTTACGTCAGTTGAAAATTTAAACATTAAAGACCAGTGTTGTAAAAAATCGTCGGAATAACTGAAACGGTGCATTACTGCTCCAGTATAAGTCCAAATTATGTAGAGCAAATATGGCCACGTGTTCACAGTTGATTGTGTTGACAGTAAAAAAAATCTATAGCCAGCAAGAATAAAGAATATATATATATATATATATCAGCAAACACATCAACTGAGACTGCCATGTTTTGTTTTTTTACATCAAAATTATTCATCACTTTTACCTAAACTTTTCTATAAGACTTTCAGAAACTTTATTGTTGATCAATGGACTTGTGGATGAGTATGAGTAGGAAAGTGTAAGCCCTTGAGGTAAGAGATTGCATTATAGTTGTGGGTACAATGGATTTATGCAATTTGTTACTTGTAGAGTTAAAGGTTTCCCTGGTTTCCAATTCTTTCTGTCCATCATAAACCCACCATGATTAATTTTGAAAACTCTGCACCAACAGGTCAGTTATTGATAGAAAAGCTGTGAAAGAGAAATGGGCTCTCATGGATACCAGGATATGTTGTACAATAGCTTCAATTATTACTACATAGAAGACAAGAAAAAGAACCAGATTTCAGCATTTCATAAGCCAAGGCAACAGGTCTAGAGTCTATAAGCCTCTCAGCTTTGTAATAAATTGCTTCAATTTCAGGGGTAGCAACAGTATATGCTATTTTTAACAAAATTGTAAATTAAAAAAGTTTCTCATTCCTGTTCGCCCACAATTTATATCCTATGAACATCTGTAGCAAGTTCATTCCATACATAATATCCACTAATGAGCCTCACAACTCCCATTTTTTCTATCTGCATCCTAATTTGTTTTTGGTAATAGAATAAGGGAATGTCTAGTTCCATCAATGCAAAATAATAAAACCTTAGTAAAAACTATATTTCTAGGAGCAAGGGCTTAAAAATTCAAAATGTTCTATCATTTGGTGTCATTTATCAACTGTACTTGTTTATTGGTATCATGGTACATGTTATTCAAGAGAAACTTAATATTACACCAGATGTTTTAGAATAGATATTAATTATCAGTGAACTTGCTGCCCTTTGTTCATGCATTGATCAATTAACTAAGCATCATACTAGTTGTCTTTAATGGAAAAGTGAAAATATTCCACCTTCCAAATAAGTGAGGTTTTGTGGGTTAGATCATACATGGGCTGCTATAGTTGTTTGCATAGGCTGCTATATCTTCCTCATATACACTGCAATCATAACAATGCTTTGGTGCACAACCATTATAATCCTAACTGGAATAGGAAAAAATAGTATCTAGTATTTTTGCTTTCTCCCAGCTTGCATATACGTTTTTGCTTGTTTTGTGTAGCTGGGCCGCTTTCTTGGCATTAGGATACTACTGGCTTTGCATTTTTGTTCCTTCTGCAAATGGTAATCTGAGGCCTTTTTATGTAGCTTGGAGAAATCAATATTTTTATGGTCAACGGCCTCCCTTCTAGTCTTCTTTGTTATCCACATTTTCTTCAATGTTATACTTGTTAAGGGTGCTGGAGTTTTTGGACTTATACTTGCTAACCGATAAATCTAAGTTCTAGCTTATGATTCTACCTTTTGTATACAACTAGTTAACTTTCAATAGTCAGAAAACATCCAAGATAGAGAACAGAATTATGACACCGTGTGCACAATAAGTAATACAGTTCTCACACATGTGAGAATCAGAGACACAACTTGCTGCAAACAACTCTCTTTATATCTGTGTAAGGGTGTAAACAATGGCTTTAAATGTTGAAATTAAACTAATTTCAATGTAAACATTAAACTAATTTGAATTTCATAGATAATATTCTAACACATTCACTAATAGTGATTGTTAGTATAGAGAGAAGACTTCTCATGGTACTGGCTAGCATAGGTTCTAACTTCTGGCTGGGCTTTATTCTGATTTGCAAAAACGAATTAACATGATTACTAAATTCAGCTTGTCAGCTTTAATTTGCTTTGACTGCAGTTTTGAATAGGTAGCTAGTATGTGCAATTTATGAGGCCATCCTTCCTTTCGAGGTGACTCTTTTAAGAACCCAGCGAGATATTTTGTCACTTGAGCATCCAAAGTGATTTGGACAAGAGAGAGATAGAGAAAGCAACGTAAGATGCCATAAGAAGGTGAAATGCCCATGAAAATCGTTTGGTCTTATAACATAAGTTATATCCAACTCCTCACATTAGAAGTCATAAATAGAAAGACTTCAGCTAAAATCATTGATGAGACTAAAAGCATAAGCCTGGAAAACAACGTTCAATGAATAAAGTCAATAGTTTGTCTTTTATAGGAGTCTACCGAAGCTGTGTGGTGTTCAGCAAGAGCAATCAAAATCCCTAATATATACTGACTACTTTCAACACCAAATAGAGCTTCAAAGTTCAAAGCAAGGGACTGAAGGAACTCGGATAGTTCAAAATTGAAACCATAAAACCGTGATATGGCAGAGCATTAAAAAAGGAAATGGCACTGTTATGCTTTTTAAGATTGGAAAGAAGAAAGACAGTAATTGAGTTTTACCCAGGGCTACAATAATAGCAATTGTTGAAAATGTGAGATTAACAACATAAAAACATAACAAAAGTCACCAGGTGACTCGGCTTTGTTAGTATTGGTTTATCATGTTTTAAAGGTCATTAAGATCTAAGTTTATCATTAGGGATGTGTAGTTTAACTACCTAAACTTAAAAGTGAAAATGTATCAACTCACTCCAATTGCTAAAAGGTTATTCTTCATAATATTTGATGTGCAAATATTTCACAGTTTTCCAACAGTGGTATTAGGGCAGAAAGTATCAATTTTTAAGACAATTAATGCATTCAATTTCAGATCTGAAAATTACTTTCAAGTGACCTCAAACAGTAAACTAGGGCTTTTATCACTGACTAATTTTACACTGAAATTATGACAGAATATTATGGCGGAAGCACGAAGCTCAGACAGAAATCATCCATGCACAAGAGACACAAATTTCTGTTCGGTAAAATTTCGAGATTGAGAATTTCCGAGGACAAAACCAGTCCTCCCAGCAAAATTACAACTTCACCAAAATCTCAAAAAAACCTTCCAACTTGCAAACCTGTTGTACGGCCTGCTGACATCACAGCCACACAGATGACGTCACCTGTACGGCCCTGCAATCTGCCCAGGAAAAATTCGCATGTGACCTTCTCTCTCCTTTGACTGCGGTTGTACGGCCATTGACCCGCACTGACTGTCCATTCTGTTCTGTACGGTCCACACGTGTGGCAGGCCTGCTGTACAGACTGTACAGCTCCACACGTGCAGTCTTTTCTGCTCTTCCTCCCATGTGTGGCAGGCCTTCTGAACAGACTGTACAGCTCCACACGTGCGGTCTTTTCTGCTCTTCCTCCCACGTGTAGCCTCACACGTGTGGCCTCTTCCTTGGCTGAAAAATGAGAAAGAGAAAAACAGAAAAACCCTAAGCCAGATTTGCAAAGTGAAGATTCTCCTTGCTGAAATTTGCAACCCCAATCTCCTTGGCAAGAGTGCTCACTCACTCATGCCAACACCATAATGACAAGATGAAAATGTCACAAATGAGGTGTGATGTCTCCTCACATTGCCTCTCCTTTTATAGGAATCTAATGAGTGAGTTTAGGAACCCCTTCTAAACTCAACATTAAATTAGAATTGTTTGTTCCTCCATGTGGGTGTGAAGCCCCAACAACAACAATTCCAAGCCCCAACTCCATACAAAGGGGGTTTTCACAAAATAAGAATGCAATGTGAGTACCAACAAAGATTCCCACATGCCCGACACTAAGGCCAATGTGAGAATACCTGCCCGATGCTACAAAAACATCAACAGAAAGGACCTAAATGAATTTAACAAGAGTGCAAATCGTTCATAGTGATTGGAGCTCATAAGCCAAAAGGGTTTCAAGACATGAAGTTATTAAGTTTGTAACATCATTTTTTTTATTAAGATCTTAGTCATTTTTTTTATTAAGATCATCATTTTTATTAAGATCTTAGTCATTTTTTTTATTTTTGTAAATCATTAAAAAAGGGAAAAAGTTTAATATTTTGAGGAAGGGCTTCCTCAGCCCAATGAGGAGAAAGAAATTATCAAAACGAAAAAAATGCATGCATCTACTCACCATACCAAAACAAGAACCTGACACATTCTGCATACCAAACCAATTGCATGTGCCCATACTACAGAACAAAGAAAAGATCTTGACGTCCAACCAAAAACCAGAAAGGAACGTGAGAAGATACAAAAGCACAAGACATATGGAAACCTGTGTAGTCATAGCAAAGAGAAGACCTATTAGAGTTAGAGTATTTTTTTCCAAGGAAAACCTCACGAGGGAACTCCTAGGAACTTCCCCACATTTCATAGATGGTACCCAATGTAAGCCTATCAACACTGATTACAACACCTGACCCCAATGGGTCATCAAGTGTGGCATGTGTTATCCCCTACCCTAGGGATAACTAAGGAGATCGTGTCTCGAGGCCCACAGGTCCTAGACATGGAGTGTCGAGAGTCGGATGACTTGAGCATGACCCCGAAGGGACCCTCTTTTCTTCAGTGCAGCCCATTTATCAGCAACAGCAGTATCCATCCCACCAACCTAGTCCTGAAGTAACAGTAAGTCTTGCTCCATGAGGTAATGAGTCCGGGTATCATGGTATGTGTCACTCTGATTATTGAAGCACTTGAATATGTTGCATTGAATTCTCCTTCATTTCATAACGTTTGCTTGGAAATTATGCTCTTTAACTTGTTCATACCTGGAAGGGTGACATGATTCCCTAGTAAGTTGATCTCCCTTTAGGATGGGTTGCCACTGGGTGGGTCTGTGAAAGGCCATCGTTTGTTCCCTCCATACTTACCACTTTCCATATTTATTCCTCTCATCTTCCCCTACCTTTGTTCGAGCATTGGGATTGGCCACACTAGAAAGGGTTGTACCTTGCCTTGCGAGAAGAAGGGGCTAAAGGCCCAATTGGTAAAAGTAGCTAGCAAGAGTTAAAAGCCTTTAAAACCTTTGAGATGCTTCGCCCAGGGATTCCCAAGAAATCAATAAAAAGTTTCTCAGTAAGAAGGGAACCCATAAGATAAATAAACACTCAAGGTACTAGTTGATGGATAGGAGGTCTCATCACGAGCCAACCTATTAGAACCATGGGCATGTAGCGGTATGACACTACCATCTATTTGGTCACCAAACAAGGGTAGTGGTTCTTGGTGGCATAGCCAATAGAAAGGGGGTCTCATCACGAGCCAGTCTTCCCATCTCTGTGAAATGCTTGTGGATAACGATGTCACATCTAGTCACCAAGCCAGGACAGTGTCCCTCAATTCTTCCCTTGAAGCATAAAAGCAAAAGATCAAAAGTAACAAAGCTAAGAATAAAAGGCAGTGAATGGGATAGGAAACAATGGCATCTATGACAAGGTGCAGCTTGCCCTCTACAAAGGCACCCACAGGTAAGATTTACATTTCCCTGTTATCGTTGCACCCCATGCCCAAACACTTACCCCACGCCACCTCATACACTTACATGACCTGGATTGATTCTCACCTGGGAAACACCCCAAACTTAAGGAGGATTAGCCCAATAGGACACCCTGAGACCTTCTCCAAACCTGACTTGTTAAATTGCATAACGTCTTTGAGCATTTGTCTAGGTAAAGGGGGGTTTGATGCACATGTTAGGGATATTTAATTATTAGATGTGATTTACATGTTATGATCCCTGTAACTTATGAACCCCTGGAGGGTGTACTTCTTGTTGCTGCAGGACCTTTCCCAGTTAAGAATACTCTATAACATAATATAAAAACCAAAGATTAATATTTCCTTGGAAAATGGAGATATTTCCAATAAAAATAAAAATAAAAAGAAAGAAAACTGGGAAAATTTTACTCCATTTAAAATTAAAAGGCAAAAAGCTTCCTTAGAAAATTAAAATAATACATGGAGAATTTAAAAAATTCAATCAGATACATTTTCTATGTTTGCGTGTATGGAGCTCGAAACCTAAACCCGTCGATGCATATGCATATTTGGCAAAACTGGGCATCTGCTCAAACCCTAACCCAGAAAAGAAAGGATTATGGAATAACCGTTATTCTTGAATTGGAGTTAACCACCCGAGGACTGGTTATGAGAATGTGGATCAAGCACTTGAATCATTTAAGGTCATTTTCTTCTACTTCTTTAATTGTTTGTTTTTCTTTGAATGAATACAATTTTCTTTTCCTTAGAATTTTTTACGAGCTTTCTTTGAATGAATGAAATTTCAATTCGGTTGTTATCTATCGAATGTAGTTATTGCTTTGTTTAACCTTTATTGCCAACCAAAATAGTTAGCTGCTAGGTCATGTTTTGGTTGAGATGCAAGAAATAGCAAATGTGTGGTGATTTGTAAATCATGCTTCTTTGGACAACAAAATAAAATGTTCCTAACATAATGAAGCTACTCCGCGACATAAAAATTATATTACACTGGAAGCTTATTCCAGTGCCAATCAAATTGACTTTATTTGGGGGTTCAAGCACCATTCAACTTGTTAAGCAGATTGTGTGCCCAGGGATCAACCTTGATGGAAGTTGAAATTGCTTAATTTTGTTGTGCATGGTGCCATTTTAAGTTATGTTCGATCTAGTCTCTCTTGTTACTAGCATTGATCAAGATAAAGGCCCTATTAATGGCATGCCTTCTGTATAATACAATTAACAGGTTCTGATGTATATTGTAGCTACAGTATAATTTTGTTTGTCCAAGTGTGCCTTCTAATATGTATTACAATGTATAGTTCTTGCAATAATTTAAAAGTGAGGGGGTGTTGATGGAGTCTCAACATGTTAATGGTCATGCATGGTTGTCACCTTGCAAGGCTTATGATCACGATCTTAGGGTTAGAATAATGCATATGACATGTATCTACGCTTTAGTCTTTAAGATTGTCCTGAAAGCCAAAAATTATGGACAACAAGGAAGAAACTTGACTTGATTGAATCCTCAACATTCTTACTTAATTATTTTTTATTCAACAAAGTTGCTATTAAGTATCCATGGTATCAATCTATGAAGAGAAAACAATTACTGCACAAGAAAAGCAAGTAAATAAATGTATATGTTGACAAGTTATTTAGTGAGGAATAATTAAAAGTGGATTTAAGCTCGGTCAATGAGAGTTTAAGTCTCAATCGTTGATCTAGAGGGACGATCCATTGGTTGGGATCTCTCACGAGTTAGGGGACCCACTCTAACCCTAGACCAAAAGGGGAAAAAGATTATCATGTGTGAGTAATCGAGCAGAGGTGAGAAGAGGCGCACGATGGCTGCAGAAATAGAGTGAGACGAGCTCACTTGCTTCAGGAAAACACATGTATCAGTGAGGGTCAACTGTATGAAAGCTATACCACAAGTTAGCACAGTAAGAGGGGTCGAGTAGGACCACAACAGTTTTTGTTGAAGCTGCTACCAAAAGAGAGAAGGCCTAGCTAGAGGGCACTTCTGTCATTCCTGGCAAACTGTAGAGGGAAACCCGAACTGTACCAAAACCGTACCAGATCGTATGAATCTGTGTAGTACGAATCTGTACTGTAACTTCAAGGGTAGTAAGAAGTTTGCACTCCGTTTTCTTGTAATCTCTGTCAAATAAATAAAATGTGATTCATTTGTGCAAGCTATGGGAAACTATTATGTTGCAATGTTATTTTAGATATGTGTTTGTTTATCATTTATCGTTAATATGGTATCCGAGCAAGGTTTAATGGAACATGCCTCATCACACGAAGTTGTAGAAGATGTCTGCTCGGCCTGTCTTTCGTCCACTCGAACTAATGACCTCTGGTATATAGATAGTGGTGCATCCAGCCATATGATTGGACACAAGCACTATTTCAGTAACCTGAGTGAAAAGGAATTTGGGTTCGAGATCTTGCTGGGGGATGACTATGCTATCATCCAAAAGGAGTCGAAACTGTAAAGTTTGAGAGGGAGTCTGGGAAGCCTCTCTATCTGTCAGGCGTCCTCTATGTTCCAGGGCTAAAGAAGAATCTGGTCTCAGTGTCAGCTCTAGAAGACCGGGGTTAT
>JZKD02S2104467.1:0-12989 GCA_000966675.3 Picea glauca
TATATATATATATTCTCGATGTTGTATTATATTATCATATAATACATGACATGATATTTATAATGCAAGGTATAAATATATATAATAAATAAGTAGTTATTTATTATCCAAGGGATGCATCCTTTCATGGACGGTCACCTTATGTTCTATATATATGGAACACTCATCATTGTAATAATATATCAAATACAATATCTTCTTGTATAGAAAAATCAACATGGTATCAGAGTGGGATTGGGCTTGACTCCCTCACAGGAGGGCCCAGGAAAATGACAGAGCTAGTTTATCTTTTGTTACACAGAAGCATATTCCTTCAATTATTGATGTGGAATTTTTATCAGCTTTGAAAAATCAACAAGCATCGTCTTTAAAATATGGAAGATTTTAATCTCCTATGACTTGTGATTAGTCGCATGAATAACAAGATAAGCAAGCTAGTCACAAGGTATATAATTATAGGCATTTTGTTTGGAGGCTTGGGTGACTGGTTCATGAGCATATTATTATTATCATTCGATGGTGTAATCTGCTTCAATGTTGGTGCTCGCATCGAGGAGGGTGGAGGCGCAGTTGAATAAAAGAAACTGTATATTTCATAACGAACTTCACAGCTTCCAAGGAAACCCTCAACTCCTTGACTTCCAACATAATATGTGACTATATTGTTGACGGAAAATGATAGACATTTTTGGCAGTTGTCAGTAGATATATATTTCCAACATTGGACCAGACCATAAATCTTTCAAGATAAGGAGTCTATAGTTGTTCCGGAAGCATATCTGGATCCAGATGTTTCTTCACGTGAAAAATTGAGAGTCATGTTAAAGACACTAGGGATGGAGACATTATGTGGATTGTAATGATATTTTACAGAATAATCCAGTCGACTGATGAAATTACCATTTTCGTAACGTAGGTAGCAGTCTTCTAACCAAACTCTACCCCCAATGGAATTCCCACAATGTGTTGTTATGCACATCCATAACAACACAACAATAACTTTCGCACCTTCGCATAGGTATATCCCCATGCACAACAACACTTATTGTAATAGTTATCAATGTTATCAATGTATAACAATATTCTATTACTCATGACATTGATAACTATTTGAATTGTGGAGTTGCAGGAATGTATTTTCCTATCTATATTCAATCTTAATAAAATTAACTTAATATTAAAGAAAACTAGTTAATTTAAGATTATATAAATTCATTTTAAGATTATAATAAATATTTTCTAGTATATGTAAAATGAAAGGTTTAAAATTGGTTATTCTTCATTTATATTTAGAATAGTTAGATGTACTTACAATTTACTATGATAAAAATGTTGTTGCATAACGATAACATTGAAATGAAAAATTTAAAAGATAATATTTATAACAAACAAGAACACTTGTGATCGAACAATGATAATAAAAAGAGAAAAACTTTATGTATATAAGTAACAATGCATTGCACATTGCAATATTGAACATCTGCAAAATCTTTGTTCTTTGCACTCCAACGTCTCCCTTACATTTCCCTTACTCTTCCATTGAATTGTGAAATCGTAGGTTATATTGTAATCAATTGAAAGTCAAATTCCTTTGACTTTAATTAGTTGGCCAAAAAAAATTTACAATTTTATAAAGTTTATCAAAGTTTTGTTAAACTTAAATATTTCAAAAATAAAAATAAAAAACATAAAAATAAAATAGAATTTCTTATGTTCTTGATTGGTTCATGTACATGAAATAACTAAACATATCTAGTTTCACAACAAATTGCTAGATGTACAAATTATTTAGCAAATAAATAAAAAAATAATAAAAATTCGTCATCGCCAAGTTTCTTGGGACTTAATTACCAGTGAAAATTGCTAACAACTATTGTGTCTAGGTGTCTTGAGGCCTAGTTAACACTGACAACTACCATACATAGTTGTGTACACACCTCATCAGACGATACTTTTGTTCAAATTTTCTCACATTGTCCCAAGTTCAATGAATACCAGGTAACATCAAAATAGTATACAGAAAAAAAATTTGATATACGACCTTGATAACTTCCCCAGCCTCTGCAACATTCTGCATCATAGAATCACTAGCCTCTGTTGCTTTGTACATTGTAAAATCCCTTGTCCCACACCCAGTATTGGTAGCGACTTCTTTCCCTTGCTGCAATTTTCAACAACAATGCCTCTACGTTGCAGATAAGCAGTACATTTGCTTAGCACTACTTGTCCATGCATAGTGTTTGCTCGTAAATGCAACCAAATCAATTTACTATAGACTAGTGACCTATTTCTCACATTACATGACTTGTCACAATGATGGATGTGCAATCATTTAAAATGCAGACGTGCAAAAGTATAGCAATGTGAAACAATGGCATGTGCTAGTTCTCTGCACAATGCTTAAAAACACAACATCGTATATCTTATACGTTCTGAAAAAAAATGCCAATACTAAAAAACCATTAAACAGTCTACAGATAAGCAACACAATTGCTTTGCACTGCTTCTAAATGCCTTTGGTCCTAAATGGATGCAAACCAATTTACTATAAACCAACGACTTATTTTGAAAATTACGTGGCTTGTCACAATCTCGGATACAAAACTATTTGAAATCACAGTTGCGAAAGTGTAGCAATGCGGGATGCTAACCTATACGGGTTCCTCACACAAGGATTAGAAACACAACATCTTAACTACACGAAGTATAAGTGTGCAGGCTGCACAAAGATTCAAAATAGTCTCACTGAATGCTTGCTCTATTATCAGTCCATGTGTTGGTCCTACACATGCATGTAGTTAAGATAACTATATTTGGTCTACTTAGCACTATGTATCTCTAATCCTTGTGTATCTTCAAAATGGATTGACATAATTCCTGCTCTTTCCTTCTAAATCAATGATCTATCTTGCAAATTACTTTACTCATCACAATCACCAATGCCAAACCATTTGAAGTGAGGTAGTGTGAAAGTGCAGCAATGTGCGAGCACAAAGTGTGTCAGTTCTCCGCACAAAGCCTAAAGATACAGTCCCATGTAGAATGAGAACATATACACAACACAACACAAACAATATGAAACATTCGTACAAGCATTGGAACAATGGATTGACTGAATGAGGATTTAAAATAGTCTATGCAGTTGCTTGGCAAAGCAGGCACCTGCGAACAACATTGTCAAATCACACTAGCAAAAGCACCCAAACAAATTGTAAAAAAAACACGAATAAAGCCATCACAACATACAACAATCAAGGCATTGCATCAAAGTACAAAACTATTGCAAATGTCCACCCGCAGAAGCATAGCAGATTGTGAGCATGTCTTTCTTTTGCACAACCATAAAAAACACAACAACCCTCTATTATGCTCGCCACACACCTGTTCCCAATGCGAATGCACACAACTAATAGCTATGCACACTTAGGAAAAACATGCCAATAGGAAAGTATACACTGAACAATGAAACTTAATACAACTAAATGCATATAGTCCACAAATATATAGTTGTGCAGAGGTGTGCAAGCTATATTTGTTCTGCACAGATATAGCTTTCACACCTCCGCACAACTATATATGTGCGTAACAGATATAGACCGCACCTTCGCATAGATTTATCTATGTCAATTATATGCATAACAATATTGCGTTATTGATAACATTGAGTTATCTGTGCGAAAGCTACAAATATAGCACGAACCTCCGCACAGGTCTATCCCCAGATAGCAAATAGTCTAATAGTTATGAATGTTATCAATAATAGAATATTGTTGCGCATATATAGCTTCCGCACCTCCACAAATAGGTCACACGTTCATAAATAATATATATTAAATAATATAATAATTTTTATGTAAAAATAATTATATTATAAAAACAATTGTTGAAAACATATATATTAAATATATGTTACTTACTAATATGCAATTTTATCAATGTTGTCAATTTTATCAAATGTTACTTAATAATATCAGTGTTATCAATGTTACAAAAAATCAACAATACAAACGAAAACATATATTTTGCGTAGAGATAGCTTTCGCGCCTCCCCACAAATATATCCCTGCACAACCAAGATGTAGCTTTCGCACCTCCACACAGGTATATCCTCCATACATGTATATCAGTTTGGATGAGCAAATATGCAGGACTACAATCCCTATAAATACATATTATGGCTCATTGGCCTTTTCATTGGAAAGTGTACAGTTTAAGTTGCTTATGACGAAAGCCTAGTGGGCATATCAAATAGAATCCTTGAATGAATGATACATTACAACAAATTCATGCATGCTCCTTTGATTTCAATGGATAAGATATATGTGTATTATTTTTTACTAATCTTTCATTTTATACCAAAAACTGCATAAGCTCAATAATTATTTAAAATGACTCAATGTGAACAAGCCATGTAACTATTTCGTCAAGCCCCTGATTGATTTTTTATTTGGTTTGACACTTAGTTTAAAATTAGGGACGTCTCGAGGGATACTTGACAGTTTGTTCGACAAACGTGCATACATTAAAAAGAAATAAGTAATAGGCTTGCTCCTCCAATGCCTCTTCCATGCCTAACGAGGAATTTACTTAATCAAATCGAGGACAAAATTGTCCAGGATAATATCTCTTTGAAGATACTAGAGTAAGATAGTAAAAAACTTATGACAACCATAACGATAACAAATACATCAGAATAATAATTCTTTGTATCTGCTTTCACTACTATACAAATCTAAAAACTTTGCAGCTAAGCTAACGATGCTCGCTTTATAATTTGATATGTAACTTTATTTTTTTATTTTTTATTTTACGTTATGAAATTTAAGAACATATAGTCTGCACTCTACAACTTCGCACAGGTATATGCCCGTGGAAGGACTAATAAACTCTTAAGACAATGTGCATATCTTCTGCACCTCCGCACATGCATATCCCCCGCATAACAACACTTAATATAATAGTTATCAATGTTATCAATGCATGACAATATTATATTATTGATGACATTGATAACTATTTGAATTATGGAGTTGCGGGAATGTATTTTCCTATTTATATTCAATTTAAATAAATTTAACTTAATATTAAAGAAAAACAAATTAATTTAAGAATGTCAGAGAATTGCCAACGGACCAAATGTCCACTGCGCGATGCAAAAACAAACTAATCAAATCGAGGACAAAATAGTCTAGGATAATATCTCTTTGAAGATACTAGAGTAAGATAGTAAAAAACGTATGACAACGAGAATGATAACCAATACATCAGAGTAATAATTCTTTGTATTTGCTTACACTACTGTACAGATCTAAAAAATTTGCAGCTAAGTTAACGATGCTCGCTTCATAATTTGATATGTAACTTTATTTTTATTTTTTAGATTTTAGGTTATGAAATTTAAGAACATATAGTCCGCACTTTGCACCTCTGCAACTCCGCATAGGTATAGGCCTGCAGAAGGACTAATAAACTCTTAAGACAATGTGCATAGATTCTGCACCTCTACACATGTATATCCCTCGCATAACAACACTTAGTCTAATAGTTATCAATTTTATCAATGCATGACAATAGTATATTATTGATGACATTGACAACTATTTGAATTATGGAGTTGCGGGAATGTATTTTCCTATTTATATTCAGTTTTAATAAATTTAACTTAATATTAAAGAAAAACTGATTAATTTAAGAATGCTAGAGAATTGCCAACAAACCAAATGTCCACTTTGCGACGCAAAAACAAATTGCACAAAGCACCAAAGACATAGCTATGCGATGTGCGCAATCACAGATGCATAACTATTCGAAATCACACCTGCTAAAGTGTAGCCACATGGGACGTTGACCTGTACATGTGTGTAGGCTGCACAAGGATTCAAAATACCTTGACTGAATGCTTGCACTATTATCAGTCCATGTGTTGGTACTCTACAACTATGCAATCCAGATAGCTATACTTGGTCTACTTAGCATTGTGTATTTCTAAGCCTTGCATCTCTTCAAAATAGACTAATGGAATGCCTGCTCTTTCCTTCTAAATAATAGCAAATGAATTTACTATAAATCAATGATCTATCTTGCAAATTACTTTGTTCATAACAATCACCGATGTAGAACCATTTGAAATGTGGAAGTGTGAAAGTACAACAATGTGCTAGGACAACATATGCCAGTTCTCCGCACAAGGTCTAAAGATAGAAATTCCCATGTAGACCGAGAATAGATACACGACAATGACAAAACACATGCAATATGACACATCTGTACAAGCATTGGAACAATGGATTGCTTACACGAGGATTTAAAATAGTCTATGTGATTGCTTCGTGAAATAAAACAAGAATCACTTCAAATTATCCTCACAGGAATTGAAAATAGACCCGATTTTCACTGTCCCGCGCAAAAACCCTGTACAAAAAATAGAAAAGACAACCATGCCAGATGCCAACAAATTGTCATAGCAAAACCTAACCCGCTTAAATTGCATCTGAACAAAATAAAAAAAACAATAGCCAACCACTTTGACTAGCAACACATCAAAGCTAATTGCACTACGTTTGAATGTCTTTCCCTGTACACCTTTCACTGTTTTCTGCCCACATAGCTAATGTAGGGACAGGAACAGGAATAGGATCCAATAAAACAACGGAACAAACTCCAACAAAATGCAACACTTGCACCATGCATCAAGCATATACTATCAGACAACAAACACACAACCTAATCGCATTTGCATAACAAACATAATTGAATATTCATATCTACAGACGCAAAATAAGAATCGGTTTATAATCTTCCTTGCCATATAACACCCAATGCGCATGATTTCTTACCCTCTGACATAGACTTGAAGAAGCCCAACACCACAACTCATGCAACTCCCAACACACAACACTTTAACATTGTCAGCACCTTCATCTTTCTGAACACCTTTCTTTTCTATCAATCTTCAATTGTCTCCCACGCCCACACTTTATGTAATAAACCTTGACCTGCTTAAATCACCTTTGCAAAGAAAACAAAACAATAATCAACTATTTTAACTAGCAACATAGCAGAATTAACTGCACCACGCAAAATAACAATCAATTTCTCATCTTCCTAGCAACATAGCACACAATGCACACAATTTCTTACCCCCTGACATATATTTGCAAAATTCAAACACCACAACTCCCGCAACTCGCAACACACAACATGCCTTTTTCACCTGCAACCTTTAATTGTCTTCGACCTGTGCACTCTCTGCAACATACCCTGGCCTGTTTAAATCCCCTTTGCAAAAAAAATAAAACAACAACCAGCAACACAACAGAGCTAATTGCAATATGCATGAACATAACCAACTGTTGTATGTATCCAACCAAGCTGGCTCAAAGGAAGATAGTAGATGCACAAGATTTCTTACCCCGCTTTCGAAGAACCTCATCTTTCTTGTTCATAGCACACTATATCATGTTAGCACGCAAACAACTCACCAACAATTACTTTGAACCAAAAACTTAATTAAAACTCGTTGCAATCCATAAAAGCCCTCGCACATAATCATCTCATATAGTACACAAAAATCTATTTATATTTATTAAAATATGTCTATACATTGTATGATAGTAAATACATTTGCATATTCTCCATTCAACGACTGACACAGTTGCAAGCTCCCGGAATCGATATCCTCTCAAAAATTTGACACTAGTACCTGCACCCCTCCCAACCATGCAATACAAATCCAAAATTAAATCGCTTATTAAATTTCCACCGTCGGCCCGACAATAAGATGTTGTTTTGAATGATCAATCAAAAGCCAACAAAAAAATTGAATTGCTTGCAACAAAGTTCAACTATGGAAAAAATGAATAGATTTTTGGTCAACGCAAAAACTAATTAGCATTAAACTCAAAATCAGTAGCACAATAACACACTATATCATGTTAGCATGCAAACAAATCAACAACATTTACTTTGAACAAAAAACTTAATTAAAAATTGTTGCAATCCATAAAATCCCCCGCACAGAATCATCCCATACAATACACATAAATCTATTTATGTTTATTAAAATTTGTCTATACATTGTATGATAGTAAATACATTTGTATATTCTCCATTCAACAGTTGACACAATGACAAGATTCAGGAATCGATATCCTCTTAGAACTTTGACACTAGTGCTTGCACCCCTCCCAACCATGCGTTACAACTCCACAATTAAATCGCTTATTAAATTGTCGTTGTCGGCCCGACAATAAGATGTTGTTTTAAAGGACCAATCAGAAGCCAACAAAAATATTTGAATCGTTTGCAACAAAGTTCAACTACAGAGAAAAACAATACATTTTTGGTCAACACAAAAACTAATTAGCGGTCAACACAAAAATCGATTGCTATAGTCCCAGGCTAATAAACATCAACCAACTGAACAAAAGATTACCAATTGAAAATTTTGTTTTTATGCTTGAATGTGGAAATGGAAATTCCAAATTCATTATAATTTTAGTATAGAAGAATATAAAAATAAATTATAAAATTTTGTTAAAATTAGGAGAGTGCTAAACTTTCTACCTTTTAATATGTTTTAGGGGAATCTTGCTACACAAATTTGGGTGAAATTGCAATTTTCTATTGTTTAAATTGCATTTTTACTGTATAAATGGATTTAACATCCTAAAAAAACCCTAGTACCCTCGAATTACATAGAGTCAACCTTTGCAATCAACAGTTCCAACAATTTCTCACTAGATTTCAAGTAAAGTTGATCGAAAAATATACACACAAAAAGACCAAATATTAGATAGAACGTTCAAATCCGAAACACATATGACCATAAATTCTAAAATGGATAATTAATCCCAACATCCAATGTGCTATCGCCCTTGTCATCCACTGGGAGAATGGAGAAATAACAATAGTCCATCGCAGACAAGTAAGCCACTTACAATTCATAGAGGAGTATGTAATATATACTCTTCATCAGTTTCAACTTTAGCTAGTTTTGTGTTATTTTTAATTACCAATCGTCCAATTGATTTTTGTAAATGAAAAGTGAAAATCTTTTGATTTACAGCGATGCAGTGGCAGAATTACTTCAGTCCATAGTTCACACAATCTATAGTTTCTTAACCATAATGAACGATAAATTCCTTCAAAACTTTGGTGATTGGTAATCTCATAAAATATGTATTTTCATGGACTAGCACGATAGATTTATGTACTAATCACAGGCAATGCGGGGAAGCCCTAAATTAATTTTTTCAAATACACTAGCAGTCATGTAGGCTGATGGATTTGTTCATATCTTTGTTCTCAACGTCTATACTCACCTAGTAGCTCCAGAACAAGTTAATTAGATCCATCCATACTCAATAATAAATGGGCTTGAATTTGATGTGTTTCATGGGGAGACATAGAATTTGCACACCAAGTATTTGTTAAAATGTCTCAAATAAATATCGTCTCTTGCACTGCAATTTTTACATTCTATGTTGAATATCGATAAGGTAAGGATCTATCTTATAATGTTCCCAAGCAAATTGGATAGGAACTTAATGATTTTTTGTTGTTTGTGTGTACTGTTTGTTGTTTATTTTTGGTATATTATTCCCCAGAGTTGTGCTAAAGGTGTTTTCAAGAGTTTTATAGCATGTAGAAGATGGACATAGCACAACAATAGATGGAAATACAAGATACATCATAATAACACAAAGGAGTAACCAAAACACTTCAGATTTGACCTTTATTTATTTAATAAGTTGACCTCCATACATGAAACATACAGATCTGGAATAGTAGAGAAGAAATACAGAATCTTGGGTTGAAGATGCCTCCAATATACAAGGAGAGTTGTGAGTCCTCATGGCCTCCAATGACAACATACCAATCTGAACAAGATCAATTTCTTTCCCTTCTATAAACTGACACCCTGATATGGTTGAGTTGCGCCCTCACTTAGCTGTAGATGCCCTAGGAAATTTAGCCTCTTCAAATATGGCCTCTAAATCCTTGAAATTTGTTGTAGAACTATAGATATGAGGTTGTAGGACCAATATGATGAGATCCCCTAGAAAAAGTAAGAGATCTGACCCTCCAAATCGCTCAACCTTCAAGAGAAGTTGCGCCATCCTTCATAAATTCACCCAGCCTAGAGAAATAATAATTATACAGAGAAACCCCCCCCAAGAACTGATGAGAAATGGCGCTATGGTGATGGAAAACCCTTGTGGAAAAGGTTTGGCTTCAAATCTACCTTCTCTTAAGCAGATCAAACTCTTCTCTCTTCAACAATGTGTCCTGTCTGCAGAAAACCTCCAAACCTGTGCCCTGTCTTCACAATACCTCCTGAGATGGATCTGAAACTGAGTATAATGGTCAGGGTGGGATCTTTCACCACCTTGACCAAGCTTGGATCAGGAACGGAGGAATCTTTCACCTCCTTGTTGATCTCTAGGGTTTAGTGAGACAAAACCCTCAAACGCCCAAGCTCTCAAGCTCACAAGTGCAAAAGATAAAATGATCAAGAATGAGGAGTGAGGCGCCCTCCTCTCCTTTTCTACCTCCAATTCTAATTCTCACTTAAGTTAATTAATTGGCTTCTAAGGTCATTCACCTTTATTTTCCCAACTTAGCCAATTATCTTTTATTTTGCTTTTTTGCTTAAGTCACTGTAATAATATAACTTTAACACCTCAGTGACTCCTTTTTGCCTCTTAGTTCCTTTTTATTTGATTGAGACTATAGTCTAGAGGGAACAACTAGACTACTAAGTCTCTCAAGGCCCATGTCACTTGGAAGGGGACATTACATATCTTTTGTAGTACAATTGACATAGATTAAGCTTAACATGTTGGCTTGAATCCCAATTACCAACAATGAGAAATGTGAACAGTAGGATATGCTAGAATATAGAAGATTGTGCTCGTTTTACCATTGACAATACCCTCGTCACCCAACCACAGGCCGAAGCCACCCTCCGAGCACCTTGACCTTGACAGAGAAGAGAATCCTGGTAGCAATCGAATAGCCAAGAGAGGCTAATGCACCAAGCAAGAATAGAACCCAAGCTGATCAGATAATCCCACCCAGAGGCTAGCACACACCTTCCCAAAAACTTGTGCACAAGTTGCAACTGCACCTGCACAGATCCAGTTCACTCTACAATTGCTGAGATGTGAATAATGAGAACTGACGCCCTATATTTATAGTAGTCTGGGCAGTTTAACTGGGGTCGACTTCTCCTTCTGGGTATTAATAAATTCATATTAAATATATTTCTGCAGCTGACAACCTGTCTAGGGTTTCCTTTATTTCTTTGCTTCCTTCCAGAGTATTCTAGTCTCGTCATAGGTCACAATAGAGGTTCATACCTCCCAAAGCTACCATAATATTAACACTCCCTCCTAGCTAGGGAGGTATGGTCTTGAGCACAATAGACCATTCAACTGGTAGCAACACGAGCACCGTCATTATTATCCAACTGGATAATCTCCTATGACAACTGGTACAATATTAATTGATAAAACACACCTGTGTATATTCAAGGTAGTACGCAACTACTCAAACCGTGACACATAGTCACAAACAGTGGAACAAATCCACCACAGTAGTATATATCTCTACTGTCTGGAGACAGACAGTCTCCATAACAATCATCTGGGCCAATCTTTCACTCATGTCTGTGAGATATGAAAGAATATCTGCCCTCACAAACAATGGAACATATCCACCACAATAGTTTACACCTACTGTCATATAGTCTTTATAACAAACATCTAATAGCAACCTGCATAGAAACAATGTTATGATATAAACTAAATCATCTGGGCCAATATTTCACTCACGTTTGTGAGATATGAAAGAATATTTGCCCTCAGTATAGAACATCAGCAATGGGATATCTGCCCCATTCTTCTCAAACAAGGAAGAAGGATTATTTTTTATTTCTGAGCCTGAACCATTCCTCACCCTGGGCCATTCTTCCTACACTAGTCAAAGTGCACCATGGACAGAATGTATAAACCCTAAGGAATGTTTGGAACATTCCCCACCCTGGGCCATTCCTCCTACACTAATCAAAGTGCACCCTGGAGAGAATGTATAAACCCTAAGGAACGGTTGTCCTGGACCATTCCCCACCCTGGGCCATTCCTCCTACATTAATCAAAGTGTGCCCTAGAGAGAATGTACAACCCTAAGGAATGTATGTCCCTGATTATTGAGCCTAGACCATTCCCCACCTTGGGCCATTCCTCCTACACTAATCAAAGTGCGCCCTGGAGAGAATGTATAACCCTAAGGAATGACTGTCTGGACCATTTCCTCCATTAACCACAAGAGGAAAAGACTGTCCTGTATCAACCTCCAAAACGTACCATTCCTCATGTTAACCACAATGAGAAATCATTGTCCGGTGAGGCGGGCCAGTCTTCTTGAGTAACCCTCAAGAAGAGAGACTGCCCTATACCACTCCCCATGTTAACCACAATGGGAATTCATTGTCTATGATACATCAACAATCAGACTACCTCCCATGTTAACCACAATGGGAAGTCATTGTCTGTTAGAAATCTCAATCCACTTTCCGAACAGGAAAGAATCTGTCCAATCTGGACTATTTTTCAATTACAAAGATAAATAATATTTTCAGTGCTCCCTCCTAACTGGAGAGTTATTTAAATCACAAAAATAAATGTTTTTCGAGAATATTTTTTCGTACCTTCTCCTAGCTTGGAGAATCTTCCCTTTCAGCTAAGGGAGTTATTTCCACGATCCCCATCTTCTCTCGGAAATATGCAAACTTGATTCTAGATAGAGGTTTTTTCAGGATGTCTGTTGTCTGCTCATCAGTGGGGATATACTCGAGATTTACCTCTCCTTCCTGGACTTTATCTTGAATAAAGTAGTATTTGATCTCAATGTGCTTCGACCTTTCATGAAACACTGGATGTTCTGATAATCTTATACAACTTTGATTATCACAATATATTATGGTC
>JZKD02S2104467.1:12999-26801 GCA_000966675.3 Picea glauca
TGAATCCGATGAGTATATTACCATTGATATCCGAGGACTTTCTATTTTTAGTAGTGTTTATTTTTAGACATGTTATTTTTGGCAATGGTCTCCTGGTGGTCCTGGACACATTTTTGGTATTTCCAAAATTTTAGATTAACTGCTATTTTGGGCATGTTTGTTTTTGGCAGTGTCTATTTTTAGCAGGGGTGACACATGGCAATCTCCAGAAAATGACATGGCAGTTTGGTGAAGCGCTTGGATGATTTAGCATTCATGTGAATGGATGAATCATGAGGAGAGGAGGGGCACCTACCTTTTTTCTCTCCATCCTTAATTCTCTCACCCATCAAAATCCATATATTCTCTCCCTAATTTCCCAATTCCTATTTTCTCTCCCTAATTTCCCAATCCCTAGTTTCTCTCCCTAATTTCCCTTTCCCTAACTTCTCTCCCATTTTCCCCTTTCTCTCCACTCATACCACTAGTCAAGGAGCCTAAATTTCCTCAACCACCTTCACAAATCGCTCCCTAACTCCACTCATCCCTAGATCCTCTCCCCCTCTTGACTCATTTCTCTATATAATCAAATGCATTTCATGGGACAAGGGTTGGATGTTCTACTTCAGCAGCTCTATACTTAAGAATTGTCTCTCTTCTCCTCTCTCCTTCTAGCTTTCTGTTTGTATGCAGGGACACTACTACACCAATTTTTGTACATGTTTCCTTGGCGCAATCAGCCTCTAAACACTTGCAGAAATAAAGTTTGACGTGCTTGTACCGGGCCTTCTCTCTTGCTGGTGTATTGGGTTGTGAAATGTATATTTGCAGAAGTTTTTTAGCATATCATTTGAGCAATTTTTCTGCTGTTTGACATCGCTGTCTACATGTTTTATTTGTTGATTTCTGAGCTAATAAACTAAGAAATTCCACCAAAAACATTAAAAGTTATATCTTTAAAACTTTGGCTGTCCAAAACAGCCATAAACCTCTTTATTATTGTATTTGTTACTGTCATTTTTTGTTATTTTGCAGATTTACAGGTAGCGGACAGGAAGTAAAGAGGCTAAGGACACCCCCCTGTGGTTGGCATGCATCAGCCCAAAAGGAGAGGAATTTGTCAGTGACGTTATAGGGACAAATTTCCTACAATTAACCTCTTTTTCTGTGCATATTCCATGTCATATTAGATCTGATTTTGGGCATAAAAAACACATTTTAATCATTTCCAGATTTATTTATAGGTGCAGAAAATTGCATTAACAACTAAGTTGCACGAAACGAGGAAACGTCTGGAAGTTTCCGAAATGGGTACGGTAGGAAACACAACCCTCCAAAAATGGAAACGTCGGGGGAAACACCATATATATATATATATATAAAGCACACATAATCTTGAAAGAAAAACATGACACACATAAATGACATTTTAGAAGGAAAACCATGTCTATATTAACTCCCATAGATGATCAATATCATTGATTACATGATGCAACAAAATTAGTCTTTATAAATGAGGCTATACATCCAAAAATCAGCCTTTATAAATGAGGTTGTATGTGCTGAAAATGAAATAAAGCATGAGCTAAAGACAACTGCAATTACAAAAATTTCTAATACATGTCATATTGATCATCATCCTTATCATTAAAAATAGAACATATATGAGTGATTTAACTTTTAAAAAAATGGAAAAAACAAGAAAATTTTCAATTTTGGGGGGCCCGTGAACTGCTTAGACGCCCGTACAGGCCCAAAAACAAGAGGAGGAGCATCGAAACGCCGGTTGTACGGGCCAAAACGTGGGTGGTTGTATCGTACGGCGTTTAGTACTCGCGAAACACTGTACAGTACGGCCACCTGTGTTTCGATCGAGTTTCGTACCAGTTTCAACGTTTCACCGAATTTCCAGTACCAGGACGACACCTAGCTGGCCGTTTCCTGCAACTTAGGTTAAAAAGCTTGAAGTATTCTAATTTTAGACTCCAAATTCATTCCTAGTAAGAACCATTTTTTTTTCATGTGGTTCACGGCACCGAAGACCGGTAGCTCGCTACGTCCATGGAAAACCTCCCCGAAATCTGCGAGAGAACATGGGGAGGCCAGGATTGGCGGGATATTGATTGCTCAACAACAGGAGCAGCATACTCAACAACAAGAGTATCTTGATTCTTATAGACCCATTAAGGGAATCACATGTCACTTACAAGGAATTGAACCCAAGCTACATCCAATGAACTAGTAAGAACCATTTTCACAACAAACTACACGAGTATGAGGCTCTGCAGCAAGGATACTAATATATGTACATGGCCACTCTCAAGCAATTCTATTATCAATATTATTGCACATTGCAATGTGCAGTCAAGTAGAGGGCTTTGTCCAAATATCTACCAATACAACTCCTCACAAGCCATAAACACTACAAAGATAGCTGAACTTCCACAATAAGTAGACTCCTATCAATACCTACCTGTACAAATGCTTAACAGCATAGACGTGATTGCAACCTTTCAGTGCAAGACATCTCAAAAAAATGAAAAATAGGGAGTGCAGTCCTGATGTGTTTCTTAAAGTACAAGACTCGCATCTCATATATCACATCAATGAAGAATTATTGAAAGATTCATTGCTAGAGACTGTCAGCAAATAAGTAAGCATATCCTAAGCAATAAAGATTGTTTTCACATCATCAATAAATGCATAAACCTAGGGACACTCAACCCTGTTATTGTCGTATCCCTGCAAGAACTATTCGCCTTACCTACAAGATTGTTGGTCTATTGTGATACCTTACAAATGGCATTTTGATTTCATGGACTGGATTTTTCTATACGCAGAACTATTGATTGTCTTAAACCATATTTAAACATGCATAGGTACCCATCTACATATCAAAGAATTTGAAACCCTGAAATACAAATCTGCTACTAAAGATACAACAATTAGATTTTCCACTTATCAGCCCACTATTTTTTCAGATCCAAACAAATGAATAGCCAAGACATGCTTCATTATTGTCAAGAATCAAAAGCCTAGTTCTATAGCCTTCATACATATACAAACTACTATCTAATTTATGTGCAAAGCAGGGACTTGCCACATACATGCTAGTATCAGCTCTTAAATGGCTTCTTTATCCACTATAATAGTCCAATATAAACCCTAGCTTTTGAGATAGGAAACTAGGATTTTTGTAAATACTAAAAAGCACATTTTATATAAATGTAGTTTGTGTTCTTTTAAAATAATATTTAACAATCCATGAACATTAAAGAACCAAGTAAAATGCATAAGTTAATATTGCTCAAAGGAATAGAGAAATTTTATAATATAAACACTACGAAATGTTAGGAAGAGAAAAATAATTACGTGAAGTAAGGGGGGTAATTGAAGAAGTCCGGTAGCTTCAAATCCCCCATTTTTTTTTTTTTGTTTAAAAACCAGTCCACGTCCCTCTTATTGCGTCTATCAGTGAACTTGTCAAACTCCTGAACCAAAAAGCATTGACCTATTACAATTCAATTGTGAAGCTTAGGATTTTAAGGAGCTAATCGAAGAAGATAACAGTTCTTGATTTCTAAATTCATGGCTACCAAACTTCACAACCCACATGGTTTCTCAAAATAAACAATAAGCATTTTTCCAGAGACTCCAAAACTTATAAAACTTGAAAGATTCCTGAAAAAGTTGATATCATGTTTTATAGAAAAACAACTCCTCGTACTTTAAATTTAATATTAAAAACCAGATAATGGAAAAAATAGAGCAAAAGAATGCACAACATCTTCATAGGGATGGCCATTTTCAACTCTATCTATCTCCGATCTCATTCTGTTCCTGACACGAAAAATTAGCTTATTCAAACTGTCTAGCAATTGCAACATGCAAAAACCACTATATTTTATTAGGAATTGTTGATACCTTCCCTATCTGTAACTATTATTTTGCTAAAGTGGCTACTGAAAAAGTTGAATCAATAGGTGAAGAATAATAACAATATAGCAAAAAATTATTGACATAGTAACATTGCTATCAGTAGTTCACCAATCTTTTACCACAGCGGGTTCTCTTTCTCTCATATAAGCTTATCCTTGCTTAAATATGATTATATAATATAGTCAGAGTGATACAACCATGAGTCCATAGAGGAATGTGATATGTGTTTATTGGAATCTACATAACTCGTTCTAAGTGTTAAAATTTAGAACAAAAATGCCACAAGTAGTGTCACCACACAGATTGCAAATCATCACATAAAGATCAATGTCAGACGCGTAGTGGAGAAACCCTCATGCAGTAGAAAACTCCACTGTAAACACTGACACTGACAAATACTTACAAGCTAACTCTCACCGCCATCCTGCACCAAAAATAGGCATCATAAACACCCTTGCGACCAAAGCTATTAGAACACTTAAATCAAGAAATGGAACATCTCTCTAATGTGTTAAAAAAGAATGGCTACAATGAGATACAAGTGAGAAGGCCATAAAGAGGGCTTAGCATAACAATCATAATAAATGTCAAAGGGGTGAAAGTAAAAATATCAGATTACCTTCTATCCAAGGAACAACTAATAAGATTGCAAGAATCCTTAAAAGAAAGCATATCAAGGTAGCCTTCACCCCTCTTAATGTTGAAATTTTGGTATGCTCGTTTAACCATAGACAATGTCACATCATTGTCACCCAACCATAGGCATTTACATATGCCACCCCCGAGCACACTAACCTTTACTTAGAATAATTCTGGCAAGCCTACTCCAGAACCAACAGATAAACCCTAGCTGCTAACTGCAGCAACAACTCAAGACAAGTAAAGTGCTCCTTCTCCAATGGTAGCACACAAGAGAGAGAGTCTCCATATCCACAGAATAAGTGCCATACACAACTGCAGCAGTTGCAGCTGCACTACTCTCTCAACCTTGCACCATACTTAGCAAGAATATCACCAAGAGCTTCACCAAGAGAATCATTTGATAGCGCTAGAGAGAGACCAAGACCAAGAGATGACCATACACCCTTATTCCTCCTTGCAGCTGCAACTACAGCTCTCCACAAGACTTGCGCTCTGACTGGGTATCCAAATGAGCTAAAACGTCCTCTATTTATATTAATTTGTCCAATGACTTTTCTGGCTGGGCCGACCTGACTTTCTGGTAATTATATTTTTTGTTTATCTTTTTCGTGTGGAGCCGACTTGTATTTCTGGAAGATAATATTCTAATATTATTTATTCTGCTAGGCCGACTTGTCTTCTAGGGTTTCCACACATCTGTTTAATGGTTCACTTGCTTCTGAATATTCTATTCTAAGTCATAGGTTACACGTGGAGGTTAATACCTCCCGCAGCTATCAAAACATCAACACTCCCTCTTAGCTAGGGAGGTATTAACTAAGATGTTCTTCATGTAGTAGTCTCAAACACATCCATCAATCTCACATGGCATGGGCAAGACTCACATGGTCTTGCAGACCAGTCTACAGGTAGCATCACCATAGCCTCACAGGCTATCATATGATCAAACAGATCAAGTATCACCATCATAGCCGCACATTAGCCATCGAGCTGGAAAACCCCTCCAACACTATTGGTTGGCCCTCCAGCTAGTAACCTTCGATGCTATTGATCGACACTCTAACTGGGAACATTTCCGACACTACAGGTCGGCATCTAGTTCATACAGAACTAGTAACTCGTCAGTTCACACAGAACATGACTCAAAAATTTAACACTCCCTCTTAACGAGGAAGGTATTCCTCTTGGCACGACCATCATCACTGCTTCTGTGATTCTGCACACCTCGGCCATTGTCTTGTTGAATTTCACTCCATACATCATAAGAAGTTCTGCACTTGCACTGGAGTAGTGTACCATCCTTTGTTGGAGTAGCATACCAACCTGCATTGGGGTAACATACCAGCCTGCATTGGGGTAACATACCAGCCTTCATTGGAGTAGCATACCAACCTGCGTTGGGGTAACATACCAGGTTGCATTGGAGTAGCATACCAACCTACGGTGGGCTAACATACCAGCCTGCGTTGGAGTAGCATACCAACCTGCGTTGGGGTAACATACCAGCCTGCGTTGGAGTAGCATACCAACCTGCGCTGGGGTAGCTCCCACTACTGGGGATCACATCACTTCCCGCTACTGGGGAATGCATCAATTTTCACTACTGGAGAAAAACATTTGGACCACTCCAAGCTTGTCCCTAACAGAGGCTTGGTCAACATGTTTGCTACCTATTTGTCGGTAGCAATATATCGGAGCAAGTGTCTCATCATAGTTTTCTCCCTCTTGCTGGGAGAATCCTCTGGACACAAATCATGCTTTGTACATCTCTAGGCTATTTATTTGCAACATGCTTGATCTTGTAGATCAACTTGGAAGTCACCACTAAGTTCCCTTCTGGTCTCGGAACCAAGGAAAAGATATATATCCCAGTCCTTCTGACTGGCTTCCTCCTCGGTCACTGTAGCAAAGTCTACTGAAACAAGGGAATCTTCCCATAAGATCTCATATCTCCTCGAAGCCTCTGAAGCTTCGATCTAGCCTTCTCAACCCATGGCATCTGTCTGTTAGTTCCGGAAGATGTCTCTCTCTTCCATCTGAGTCTCCATTCTCCCTCTGAAGCTTGACTCATTCTGAGTCTATATAATCTTCGGAGCCATCTGCGCCTCATGATATGGCTCATCAATGTTGCATCCTACAAAGTTTCATGGGACCACGCTGGTCTCTTCTTGGTTACTGCAACAATTCTGGGTAGGCCCTTCTGGCTTTACTAACTCTTCCGGATGATCTGAAGAGTGATTAACTGCACTAGAGGGATTTGTTCAGTCATCTTTGGAGCCTTCTGCTCTTTGCAATCAATCTCCATATGAGATACTATGTATCTTGCAAAAGTCCCCTTCTTCGTCGTCTTCTTCTCTGGTACATGGATGTATACGGTCATGTATACAACTTCTTATCTGGATAGTTTGCTCCATGTCTCAAGCTAGAGACCATCTAATATGTTGTCTCCTGCAACCGTCACTATAGCTTCCCTCAGAGTTATCCCCTGTGACCTTCCCAGAACAAGGACAACAAAGGGAAAAATAGTAGACAAGAATAATACTCTTATAATAATAAAAGCAAGAACGAGAACAATAATCACAGTAGCTCCTTCTCAGAGTTATTTCTTGTGACCTGCCTAGAACAAGAGCCAAAATAAAAATACAATAATAAGAAATAGGAACAACACTCTTCTAGTGTTATGATCAATCATTCCTCCATGGTAACCTGCCCGGAACAAGAAAACAAGAACAAAAAGTATAATAGCATTTTCATAAGAACATATCTATGTCAACAAGAATAAAAAGGCAATCTCATGGTAATCATCATATTATTACCAAGGTGACCTGCYTGGAAGCAAAACAARAAGTATCTCCTAGAGGAGATGTTAGTTCAWCTTRYDASCAAGTACAATAMKCATTTATATYAAYAGTACTCACATGYTGCCAAGTATTCRTTGTATCTARMARTAAWAGAACCTTTCAAGGATTGTTGTCACAACTAGTAATGTAGCAATTATCAAACTTGATATGTRCAAATTGGAAACTTATTAATTTAATCAATCAAACCTGGAAAYTGGAGTCTTATCTTCAAGAACGAGTGTTGTTGATTTTCTCCTGAGTCTCCTTCACTCAAGATGACAASTATTCTCTTCAACCTGTCCCYTGTACTTAAGACAATATGCTTTCTTGACAGAAATCTGAGTTAGAGAATATAACGCAAATAAACTCTAAAATCTCAACCTTAATCAATCTAATATTTTGACTAGAGTCAGCTTATAACTTTAACTTTGAACAGAGGTGACTATAACTTCAATAGATCAAAATACAACTAGATGTTCATAAGATTACAATAATGCCATAACAGCTAGAGGCATATGAAAACAATCAAACCTGGAGTGTGTTGTTCTTCTAAATGTGTTGGGTCTGAGATCCCTCTACATCTATGATTGTAAGAGATCCCTTCTCCTGCAATCACACTCAAAATAGTGATACAGTTTAAATATATATAAGTACATACCTCCGGTAGCATCGGCAAGTAGTGGCACCATCCGGCAGCAGCGACAAGAACTGACGAACCTTAAAACTTCAAAGGTGCTCCAACTTGTAATTTAAAAGGTAGTTGGAGATGTGCTAGGGTAAGGCGCACTAGGACAACCAAAAATTAGTGCCAACACTTCACAGAAACTTTCACTGCAACTAGTGCTAGCACTGCAACTAGTGTTGCAACTGGTGCTGCAACTGGCACTACAACTAGTGTTGCAACTAGCACGAAGCAATTGTGATGAAGGAACTGGCACGAAGGAGCTGGCACTACAAACCTAGGGTTTTATGAGGAAACCCTAATTTCTCAACTTCAGAAATTTGCATATCTGATCTGGGGAAGAGATGCGCCCTACTTGGGCGACCTTCTTAGTAAGTTTAGTAAGTGCTCAATGAGCTTGACAATGGGGGAAACTGAGGATCTTTCTTCCAATGGTTAGGCTGTTATGGAGGAAACCAGCTCTAAAACCATGTTGAAATTTTGGTATGCTCATTTAACCATAGACAATGTCACATCATTGTCATCCAACCATAGGCATTCACATATTCCACCCCCAAGCACACTAACCTTTACTTAAAATAATTACGGCAAGCCTACTCCAGAACCAACAAATAAACCCTAGCTGCTAACTACAGCAACAACTCAAGACAAGTAGAGCGCTCCTTCTCCAATGATAGTGCACAAGAGAGAGAGTCTCCATATCCACAGAATAAGTGTCATACACAACTGCAGTAGCTGCAATTGCACTACTCTCTCAACCTTGGCCATACTTAGCAAGAATATCACCAAGAGAATCACTTGATAGCGCTAGAGAGAGACCAAGACCAAGAGATGACCATACGCCCTTATTCCTCCTTGCAGCTGCAACTGCAGCTCTCCACAAGAATTGCGCTATGACTGGGTATCCTGCAACTGCAGCTCTCCACAAGACTTGCGCTCTGACTGGGTATCCAAATGAGCTAAAACGTCCTCTATTTATATTAATCTGTCCAGTGACTTTTCTAGCTGGGCCAACCTGACTTTCTGGTAATTATATTTTCTGATTATCTTTTTCTTGCGGAGCCGACTTGTATTTTTGGAAGATAATATTCTAATACTATTTATTCTTCTAAGCCGACTTGTCTTCTAGGGTTTCCACACATCAGTTTAATGGTTCACTTGCTTCCAGAATATTCTATTCTAAGTCATAGGTTACACGTGGAAGTTAATACCTCCCGCAGCTACCAAAACATCAACACTTAACACCTTATGAAACACACTCAACGCAACTAAGGATCCTACAAATCTGAGGCAACATAGAGGTGTTTACTCGATTCCCTGTGGTTATGGCAAAGTTTATATTGGAGAAATTGGTCATTCTGAAAGAGCATGGTGCAGATATCCTACAAGATTGTATTAAAAAACCTGCATTAGCTAAGAACTCTCTAAAATCTAAACATCATATAAGCTTACACAGCACTAGGGTTGCCACAAGAGTGGATCACTAGAACAAAAGACGCCCAAGAGAAGTGGTGGAAATTGAAAATTTTCCCAATAAGCTAAACCATGATGATGGCTTAAAATTGAGCAAGGTTTAGATGCCACTGATTAACCTTCTTACAAATACCACACCTCACAATCTTGGTTAACAAAGGTTGGATCAACCCTTGTTTAATCATGTTGACAAATAGGTATTTATAAAATGTTTTTAGTCTCATCCATGTCCGATTATCTTTTGAGGAATATCTCCAGAAGATGGACTGAGCTAATACAGTTTAAAACATTGAGAGGAAAACCAAAATTGACACAAGCTTCTCCATAAAATCTCTTCATTCAACATTACGCTCATTACATGGTTGCACAGTGTACATTCAAGGGGATTACAATGGGGTCAAGAACCCTTTAAATAGTGATTAACCCTAGCATAACAACCACATTAATTACAGACTATTAGGCCACCATCTAATCACCATATTAATAAGGGACCACTAAGGCCACCTTTTAACCACCACATTAGTTATAGACCATTACAACCTTACATCAATGACATGTAAGGTCCAGGGAGTCAAGATTAACCAACATATTCCAACATCCCCCTTTGAGATTGACTTGGGGACACATATAAGGAAAACTGGCATAAAGGATATTTGACCAAGGAAAAATCACATCCCAACATCCCCCCTTAATTTTCACTTGAGAAAGATATCGTATAAAATAATTTGGCCAAATAAACAATACGATAAATCCCCTTAGTGTTTAATTGGGTAGGGGTACAATAATGACCAATGCTAACAACAATAACATGACCATGACAAGGTGCAATCAAGCTTGTAGCAGAGAGTCCTCCTTAAGAACTATAGCCTCCAAGAAACCAAAAGATTCTTCCCATGAACCTCTTCAAAACCAATGAAGCAAATAAGGATTTCCATAAATGAGCATAAGCACAAGCGATCGAGAACAAGGAATCAAATTCCACAATGTTGTCAAACAATCTCCAAAAAATGATATAGAAAATGGCAAAGTGCATGCTGAAGTTGAAAGAGATCCAATGAAGTTGTAGGCAAGTGTCAAAGATCAACAAGAGTGATCCAATAACACAAACCAAGGAAAAGAGAGCTAAGCACGCACTTCATCAACAAGAGGATTAAAAAACTCAACAACTACTCCAAATAACACATGCAACAAGATGGTNTGTACTTAAGACAATATGCTTTCTTGACAGAAATCTGAGTTAGAGAATATAACGCAAATAAACTCTAAAATCTCAACCTTAATCAATCTAATATTTTGACTAGAGTCAGCTTATAACTTTAACTTTGAACAGAGGTGACTATAACTTCAATAGATCAAAATACAACTAGATGTTCATAAGATTACAATAATGCCATAACAGCTAGAGGCATATGAAAACAATCAAACCTGGAGTGTGTTGTTCTTCTAAATGTGTTGGGTCTGAGATCCCTCTACATCTATGATTGTAAGAGATCCCTTCTCCTGCAATCACACTCAAAATAGTGATACAGTTTAAATATATATAAGTACATACCTCCGGTAGCATCGGCAAGTAGTGGCACCATCCGGCAGCAGCGACAAGAACTGACGAACCTTAAAACTTCAAAGGTGCTCCAACTTGTAATTTAAAAGGTAGTTGGAGATGTGCTAGGGTAAGGCGCACTAGGACAACCAAAAATTAGTGCCAACACTTCACAGAAACTTTCACTGCAACTAGTGCTAGCACTGCAACTAGTGTTGCAACTGGTGCTGCAACTGGCACTACAACTAGTGTTGCAACTAGCACGAAGCAATTGTGATGAAGGAACTGGCACGAAGGAGCTGGCACTACAAACCTAGGGTTTTATGAGGAAACCCTAATTTCTCAACTTCAGAAATTTGCATATCTGATCTGGGGAAGAGATGCGCCCTACTTGGGCGACCTTCTTAGTAAGTTTAGTAAGTGCTCAATGAGCTTGACAATGGGGGAAACTGAGGATCTTTCTTCCAATGGTTAGGCTGTTATGGAGGAAACAAGCTCTGAAACCATGTTGAAATTTTGGTATGCTCATTTAACCATAGACAATGTCACATCATTGTCATCCAACCATAGGCATTCACATATGCCACCCCTAAGCACACTAACCTTTACTTAGAATAATTACGGCAAGCCTACTCCAGAACCAACAGATAAACCCTAGCTGCTAACTACAACAACAACTCAAGACAAGTAGAGCGCTCCTTCTCCAATGATAGCGCACTAGAGAGAGAGTCTCCATATCCACAGAATAAGTGTCATACACAACTGCAGTAGCTGCAATTGCACTACTCTCTCAACCTTGCGCCATACTTAGCAAGAATATCACCAAGAGAATCACTTGATAGCGCTAGAGAGAGACCAAGACCAAGAGATGACCATACGCCCTTATTCCTCCTTGCAGCTGCAACTGCAACTCTCCACAAGAATTGCGCTCTGACTGGGTATCCTGCAGCTGCAACTCTCCACAAGACTTGCGCTCTGACTGGGTATCCAAATGAGCTAAAACGTCCTCTATTTATATTAATCTGTCCAGTGACTTTTCTACCTGGGCCAACCTGACTTTCTGGTAATTATATTTTCTGATTATCTTTTTCTTGTGGAGCCGACTTGTATTTTTGGAAGATAATATTCTAATACTATTTATTCTTCTAAGCCGACTTGTCTTCTAGGGTTTCCACACATTAGTTTAATGGTTCACTTGCTTTCAGAATATTCTATTCTAAGTCATAGGTTACACGTGGAGGTTAATACCTCCCGCAACTACCAAAACATCAACACTTAACACCTTATGAAACACACTCAACACAACTAAGGATCCTACAAATCTGAGGCAACAGAGAGGTGTTTACTTGATTCCCTGTGTTTATGGCAAAGTTTATATTGGAGAAATTGGTCATTCTAAAAGAGCATGGTGCAGATATCCTACAAGATTGTATTAAAAAATCAGCATTAGCTAAGCACTCTCTAAAATCTAAACATCATATAAGCTTACACAACACTAGGGTTGCCACAAGAGTGGATCACTAGAACAAAAGACGCCCAAGAGAAGTGGTGGAAATTGAAAATTTTCCCAATAAGCTAAACCATGATGATGGCTTAAAATTGAGCAAGGTTTAGATGCCACTGATTAACCTTCTTACAAATACCACACCTCACAATCTTGGTTAACAAAGGTTGGATCAACCCTTGTTTAATCATGTTGACAAATAGGTATTTATAAAATGTTTTTAGTCTCATCCATGTCCGATTATCTTTTGAGGAATATCTCCAGAAGATGGACTGAGCTAATACAGTTTAAAACATTGAGAGGAAAACCAAAATTGACACAAGCTTCTCCATAAAATCTCTTCATTCAACATTACGCTCATTACATGGTTGCACAGTGTACATTCAAGGGGATTACAATGGGGTCAAGAACCCTTTAAATAGTGATTAACCCTAGCATAACAACCACATTAATTACAGACTATTAGGCCACCATCTAATCACCATATTAATAAGGGACCACTAAGGCCACCTTTTAACCACCACATTAGTTATAGACCATTACAACCTTACATCAATGACATGTAAGGTCCAGGGAGTCAAGATTAACCAACATATTCCAACATCCCCCTTTGAGATTGACTTGGGGACACATATAAGGAAAACTGGCATAAAGGATATTTGACCAAGGAAAAATCACATCCCAACATCCCCCCTTAATTTTCACTTGAGAAAGATATCGTATAAAATAATTTGGCCAAATAAACAATACGATAAATCCCCTTAGTGTTTAATTGGGTAGGGGTACAATAATGACCAATGCTAACAACAATAACATGACCATGACAAGGTGCAATCAAGCTTGTAGCAGAGAGTCCTCCTTAAGAACTATAGCCTCCAAGAAACCAAAAGATTCTTCCCATGAACCTCTTCAAAACCAATGAAGCAAATAAGGATTTCCATAAATGAGCATAAGCACAAGCGATCGAGAACAAGGAATCAAATTCCACAATGTTGTCAAACAATCTCCAAAAAATGATATAGAAAATGGCAAAGTGCATGCTGAAGTTGAAAGAGATCCAATGAAGTTGTAGGCAAGTGTCAAAGATCAACAAGAGTGATCCAATAACACAAACCAAGGAAAAGAGAGCTAAGCACGCACTTCATCAACAAGAGGATTAAAAAACTCAACAACTACTCCAAATAACACATGCAACAAGATGGT
>JZKD02S2104489.1:0-10754 GCA_000966675.3 Picea glauca
ATACAAGAGGAAGCACAAAAGGCAACATGCTCACATAGCCGAAGATGAAGAACCACCTATGAAGATGATTAAGGACCATGTCTTGATCTTAGCTCTCTCAGGATCTGTATCACCTAGAGAGGACACATGGCTCATTGATAGCAGTGCATCAAAACACATGACGGGTAAGAAAAACACTCTCTCTTGTATTTTAGAAAAGAAATTTTCTCATAAAGTAACTCTTGGATATGATTATCAATATCCCATCAAGGGAATAGGAGAATCAAACTACAAGCTAGATTCAGAAAACTCAATAATAATGAAGGACGTACTCTATGTACCTGGCTTAAAGAAGAACTTACTCTCCATATCAGTCTTAGACAAGAAAGGCTATAGAGTTGCCTTCATAGATGGAGAAGTTCTTATGTGGGCTAAAGGAGAAACCTTAAATGAAGCAATCGTCATCGGAAGTGAAGAAACTTGATTATATAAGCTGAAGGGTCACCCAGAAACCGCCATGACCCATGCNTTGTTTATGTGTAGAACAGATTATCCCATAGTGCACTTGGGTTCAAGACCCCAGAAGAAATGTTCACCAGAAAGAAGCCAAAGGTAAGCCATCTCAAAATATTTGGCTGTCCAGTGTTCATCCATATATCGAAAGAGAAAAGAAACAAGCTGGAACCCTCCGGAAAGAAGGGAATACTGTGAGGTATCCAAGGCCTTCAGAATATACATACCTGGTCACCGCCATATTGAAATCAACAGGGACGTGACCTTTAATGAAGAAGCAACACTTAAGAAATCAAGAAGATGCCAGCTTGAATAAATGTATGAAGAGGAATCTGTAAATCCCAGGACTACAGAATCCGTGAGGGAAGTTCTCAAAGCAACAGAACCTGTAAAGGAGGTCATAACTTCCCCTGATGAGGAGACTCCTGAAGACCATGATATGACAGAAGTTCAAGAACCTCCTCAAATGACATTCTCCCATAAAAGAAAGTCTGCTTGGGCAAGAGAGCTTATTCAAGATGGAGAGAAGTATGGTGTTTAAGAAATCAAGAAGATGCCAGCTTGAAGAAATGTATGAAGAGGAATATGTAAATCCCAGGACTACAGAATCCGTGAGGGAAGTTCTCAGAGCAGCAGAACCTGTAAAAGAGGTCATAACTTCCCCTGATGAGAAGACTCCTGAAGACCATGATATGACAGAAGTTCAAGAACCTCCTCAAATGACCTTCTCCCATAAAAGAAAGCCTGCTTGGGCAAGAGAGCTTATTCAAGATGGAGAGAAGTATGGNCATGATATCCACTTTCATCATCATTATCCCTTGGCTATTTCATAGCCCATAATCTGCAGATTAGTCTGTAACACAAACTCATACATTTCTATGCATTATCATCATGTAATTGCATGCAATCATCATTTCCATTCGGTATCCGTGTACCAACAACTTAACATGAAATTTTTCAGTTAGAAATAGATCTCACAATATCCCATAATTCAATTTCGACACCCATTCATAAAATTATCATTTACCAAATAGATTGCATCATATCCAACATCATCAATAACATTTAAACATTCATAAAATTTACATTCTCACAATATGTCACATCATATACATCATCATCAATAACATTTAAACATTCATAAAATTTACATTCACATAGTAGATCGCATTATATACATCATCATCAATAACATTTAAACATTCATAAAGGTTCATACATCTTAAAGTTTAAGTGTATCATTTAACAGTTTCACTATGACTAGAAAATAAAGTATATAGGCCTCAGGTAATCTTGGTTGTCTAAGTCAAAAGATGGTGTTACATACACCCCACCTCTGAGAAACATATTCTCGAGGTGGTCAAAAAAGTGAGGGATAGTCTCGTCATAGTGTCTTAGTGTCTTCCCAAGTAGCAGATCCTGGACTATACTTGTCCCATTGGACCTTAACTTGGTCTACCAAACGGTTCTTGAGCTGTCGAACTCTACGGTTCAATATGCGTAATGGTTCTACTGTGAGAGTTCCCACGTCCAATACCTACAATTCCTTCCAATTTAGTTTATGTGATTCATCAGCAACATAATGACGTAAAACAAATACATGAAAAACGTTATGAGTTTTATGCAAGTGGGGTGGCAGTACAAGACGATAGGCAACGGGTCCAATTTTCTCTTGGATTCTGAATGGTCCTATAAATCGAGGTGACAACTTTGTCCCCTTCCCGAACCATATGGTACTCTTATTAGGCCTAATACGAATGAAAACCTGGTCTCCCACTTCATAACTTCGGTCAGTCCTATGTGCATCCGCATAACTTTTCTGCCTATCCTGTGCTTCCTTTAGTCTCTGCCTAATCTAAATCACCTGTTCCTCCATCTCTTGAATCAATTCTGGACCAACTATTACTCGGTCTTCTAGTCTATCCCAACTCAACGACATTCTGCATGATCTTCCATACAGAGCTTTGTAGGGTGGCATTTCGATGGAGCTATGAAAACTGTTATTGTAGGCAAACTCTACCAAAGGTAGGTACTTCTCCCACTAGGTTTGATTATCCATGACATACATCCTGAGCATGTCTTCCATGGCTTGATTTACTCTCTCGGTTTTCCCATCTGTTTCAGGATGATAAGCTATGCTTAAGTTCAACTGAGTCCCCNTCGACACCCATTCATAAAATTATCATTTACCAAATAGATTGCATCATATCCAACATCATCAATAACATTTAAACATTCATAAAATTTACATTCTCACAATATGTTGCATCATATAAATCATCATCAATAACATTTAAACATTCATAAAATTTACATTCACATAGTAGATCACATTATATACATCATCATCAATAACATTTAAACATTCATAAAGGTTCATACATCTTAAAGTTTAAGTGTATCATTTAACAGTTTCACTATGACTAGAAAATAAAGTATATAGGCCTCAGGTAATCCTGGTTGTCTAAGACAAAAGATGGTGTTACATACACCCCACCTCCGAGAAACATATTCTCAAGGTGGTGAAAAAAGTGAGGGATAGTCTCGTCATAGTGTCTCGACGTCTTCCCAAGTAGCAGATCCTGGACTATACTTGTCCCATTGAACCTTAACTTGGTCTACCAGACGGTTCCTGATCTGTCGAACTCTACGGTCCAATATGCGTAATGGTTCTACTGTGAGAGTTCCCATGTCTGATACCTGCAATTCCTTAATTTAGTTTATGTGATTCGTCAGCAACATAATGACGTAAAACAGATACATGAAAAACGTTATGAGTTTTATGCAAGTGGGGTGGCAGTACGAGACGATAGGCAACGGGTCCAATTTTCTCTTGGATTATGAACGGTCCTATAAATCAAGGTGACAACTCTTTCCCCTTCCCAAACCATCTTGTACTCTTATTAGGCCTGATACGAATGAAAACCTGGTCTCCCACTTCATAACTTCGGTCGGTCCTGTGTGCATCCGCATAACTTTTCTGCCTATCTTGTGCTTCCTTTAGTCTCTACCTAATCTGAATCACCTGTTCCTCCATCTCTTGAATCAATTCTGGCCCAACTGTTACTTGGTCTTCTAGTCTATCCCAACTCAATGATGTTCTGCATGGCCTTCCATACAAAGATTCGTAGGGTGGCATTCTGATGGAGCTATAAAAACTGTTATTGTAGGAAAACTCTACCAAAGGTAGGTACTTCTCCCACTGGGTTTGATTATCCATGACATACATCCTGAGCATGTCTTCCATGGCTTGATTTACTCTCTCGGTTTTCCCATCTGTTTCAGGATGATAAGCTATGCTTAAGTTCAACTGAGTCCCCNACATAGTAGATCGCATTATATACATCATCATCAATAACATTTAAACATTCATAAAGGTTCATACATCTTAAAGTTTAAGTGTATCATTTAACAGTTTCACTATGACTAGAAAATAGAGTATATAGGCCTCAGGTAATCTTGGTTGTCTAAGTCAAAAGATGTTGTTACATACACCCCACCTCCGAGAAACATATTCTCGAGGTGGTCAAAAAAGTGAGGGATAGTCTCGTTGTAGTGTCTCGGTGTCTTCCCAAGTAGCAGATCCTGGACTATACTTGTCCCATTGGACCTTAACTTGGTCTACCAGGCGGTTCTTGAGCTGTCGAACTCTACGGTCCAATATGCGTAATGGTTCTACTATGAGAGTTACCACGTCCGATACCTACAATTCCTTCCAATTTAGTTTATGTGATTCATCAGCAACATAATGACGTAAAACAGATACATGAAAAACGTTATGAGTTTTATGCAAGTGGGGTGGCAGTACAAGACGATAGGCAACGGGTCCAATTTTCTCTTAGAATCTGAATGGTCCTATAAATCGAGGTGACAACTTTGTCCCCTTATCGAACCATATGGTACTCTTATTAGGCCTAATACGAATGAAAACCTGGTCTCCCACTTCATAACTTCGGTCGGTCCTGTGTGCATCCACATAACTTTTCTGCCTATCCTGTGATTCCTTTAGTCTCTACCTAATCTGAATCACCTGTTCCTCCATCTCTTGAATCAATTTTGGACCAATTGTTACTCGATCTTCTAGTCTATCCCAACTCAACGACATTCTGCATGGCCTTCCATACAGAGCTTTGTAGGGTGGCATTTCGATGGAGCTATGAAAACTGTTATTGTAGGCAAACTCTACCAAAGGTAGGTACTTCCCCCACTGGGTTTGATTATCCATGACATACATCTTGAGCATGTCTTCCATGGCTTGATTTACTCTCTCGGTTTTCCCATATATTTTAGGATGATAAGCTATGCTTAAGTTCAACTGAGTCCCCAATGCTGACTGCAAACTTGTCCAAAACCTAGAAGTGAATCTGGAGTCCCTATCTAAAATGATCTTCTTAGGTATCCTATGCAAACAGATAACCTCATTTACAAACACACGTGCCACATCAGTGACATCATAAGTGTCTCTAACTAGAATAAAATGAGCACTCTTGTTTAACTTATCTACTATCACAAGAATGGCATTGTGTCTATGAGATGTGAGCGGAAACCCCACAACAAAATCCATAGAAATGACTTCCCATTTGGACATAGGAACATCATGTGGTTGTAGGAGGCCTGTCGGGTGATGGTGGTCGGCTTTCAATTGTTGACACTCTAGGCACTTGGCGACGAAATGGATTACATCGCGCTTCATGCCTACCCAGAAGAAAAGCTTACTCATGTCTGTGTACATCTTCTTCACACCCAGATGCACACAATAAAGTGCTCTATGGACTTCCTTCAGTATGATGCTTTGAATATCCCCCTCTTCAGGGATGTACATCCTTCNGGATTGTTTGTTGTGTGTTGGCTTTGCAAGCCACGTTGTGCAGGTGGACGCGCAGTGCAGTTTGCTATGCCCCTTGTGGTCTCTCTCTCGCTCTGTGGCTTAGTGTGAGTGCTTGATCACTGTAAATTTGTGTGTTGCATGGCGCTTGTTTTTTTTTGTTTGTTTATTTAGAGATTTTCGTGCAGCACGTAGGCTTCTCTGTCGTGGATTTGTGCAGGCTTTCGGCTTGGTGGGCCAACTTGGTAGTTGGTGCTTTGATCTTTGGTTTAGCTCCCTCTCCCTCCGTCGGCTGGATTCGGTCGCTTTGTCATTGGAGAATATGATATCTGTGTATATTACACAGTCCCAAAAAAAATATTTTCTATTTGGAAGTAGATTGTTTGAAGATAAATAATTTTGAAGATTATTTGGCGGGGTCGGCGTTGTATAGTCTCTGTTCAAACTTCTTTGCACTGTCTCTTCTCTCCAAACTACTTCTCGACTGCAAATCATATCTGCTCTGTGATAAAATAAGGTTCTTCCCTCTATCTGGTGGATCTCTATTCTGCGTATAGTTTATATGCATGTGTTTGCTAGACGAAACAGGGCATCTATGTATCTATGTCGTTAGGGCTTCTCCTTTACCATTGCTTCCGTTTTTGTGATAAAAAATTCGGCAAAATTATATCGTTATATAACCGGAGCGGATATTCCAGCTTTTAAATGTAGTCCTTTCATGTAAATCGTGTTCAATTTGATTTCTTTTTTTTTCTTGATTTTCCAGTAATCACCGCCTGAAAACCCTCATTTTTGTCTTTCGGAGTAGCCGATAGCTGTATTTCACGGCTTTGTTTGAAATTTGGAACTGTGTGTCTCAATATTTGTAGATACATGTGGAATTCGTGTATAATCATAGCTCGCATGCTCATTGATCAGCTCCTCCACTACTAATGTGAGTGTTTGGCCCATTCCACGCCTGAGGAGATTAATGGTCACTTTGAACAGAGAGATAGATTGAAAAAAAATCTTTCAATCGGATTTTATTCATTTTCAAATTCAAACAACACTCTGTTAATACTTTTTGTTAAGGTTGAAGTCAACTAAAGACTGACTAAATCATACAGATTTNATGGAGTTGTAAGTTAAAATTTAATCATTTAAAAGAATACTTATGTGAAATATTGTAAGAAGTATAGGGGCCGTGCTTTATCTAGATTCTTTTGATTGATGCCAACTTCATACATTGGCTTTCTTTTTTTCTTTGGTTGCACAACAAGCTCCATTTCATAGTCAAGATGTCTTAGTTCTCCTTTCTGAAAGTCATGAAGACTTTTAAAAGAAACAAAAACTTCAAATTGAGCCTACACAGGAATAGCTTCCTTTCATATACATGGCACCAAACAAACCATCTAGGAGTTCTCGTGGCATCATCTATGTAATTTTTTTCCAGTACTAACTTGGGTGGTCGTTGCCACATTTTCTTCTACAGTTATGTTTCCCTATACTAAGGCATGAAACGCCCCTACCTGTTGTTCCTCATAATAAGCTGGCAGATATTTCCTTTGGAACCTCTCCTCGAAAAGTTCCCAAGGTACTTTGTCTGGGGTAAGATGTAGTTGTCTTTCTAGGTTGCCCCATCAATTCAAGGCACTGTCTCTTAACTGAAAAATTGTTATCTTCGCCTTTGAGTTGGATGCATAGTCCCTTAACGAAAAACACCTTGTCATGCCTTCCAACCATGCTTTTGCGCGTTCACTGGCGCGACCCCTGGCAAACTCCGAAAGTTTGATATTTTGCAATTCTCGAGTGATGTCTTCGGGCAGAAGTCCTCCCCCCGAATCCCTCGACGCTTCTGGATTACCCATTCCAGATGGTGGGGGTTCCACCTCGGTCCCTGCTGGTTGTCGCCCCTTTAAAGTTTCGTTTATGGCCTCCAACGAGCGCAGTATGAGAGCTAGTTCCGGTGATGGTGGTGGCGGTGTTGGCGATGCCTGTGACAATGCTCCCCTGCCTCGATTCCCTCGAGTCCAAGCCATCCTGTATGATTTAACCTGCATCAACCAAAGTTGTCAGGGTGAGTTCAAGGACGTTTCAAATTGGTGCTACTCAAACTAGAAACAGGTTTAGGCGTAAGTTTTTCTTTACTTATCTGTAAACAGATGTTACTCTCTTTAGGGGATTGGCTGGGTTAGGATTAAGTGTCTAAGCCTGATTTCTTTCCCTAAGAAAACTATTGACTCCCTTTCCCGGTAGCTATGCTAGCCTTGCGCCATACTTGCCAATTCCTCTAGCTTACTTTTCTAGTGTGTATGTTGCCTCCTTCCCTCTTGTCCTAGTCTAAGTCCTTTAAACTTTTCGCTTACAACTAAATATCCTTCGATGCTTGACTCGTNTATTGTAAGAAGTATAGGGGTCGTGCTTTATCTAGATTCTTTTGATTGATGCCAACTTCATACATTGGATTTCTTTTTTTCTTTGGTTGCACAACAAGCTCCATTTCATAGTCAAGATGTCTTAGTTCTCCTTTATGAAAGTCATGAAGACTTTTAAAAGAAACAAAAACTTCAAATTGAGCCTACACAGGAATAGCTTCCTTTCATATACATGGCACCAAACAAACCATCTAGGAGTTCTCGTGGCATCATCTATGTAATTTTTTTCCAGTACTAACTTGGGTGGTCGTTGCCACATTTTCTTCTACAGTTATGTTTCCCTGTACTAAGTCATGAAACGCCCCTACCTGTTGTTCCTCATAATAAGCTGGCAGATATTTCCTTTGGAACCTCTACTCGAAAAGTTCCCAAGGTACTTTGTCTGGGGTAAGATGTAGTTGTCTTTCTAGGTTGCCCCATCAGTTCAAGGCACTGTCTCTTAACTGAAAAATTGTTATCTTCGCCTTTGAGTTGGATGCATAGTCCCTTAACGAAAAACACCTTGTCATGCCTTCCAACCATGCTTATGCGCGTTCACTGGCGCGACCCCTGGCAAACTCCGGAAGTTTGATCTTTTGCAATTCTCGAGTGATGTCTTCGGGCAGAGGTCCTCCCCCCGAATCCCTCGACGCTTCTGGATTACCCATTCTAGATGGTGGGGGTTCCACCTCGGTCCCTGCTGGTTGTCGCCCCTTTAAAGTTTCGTTTATGGCCTCCAACAAGCGCAGTATGAGAGCTAGTTCCGGTGATGGTGGTGGCGGTGTTGGCGATGCCTGTGACAATGCTCCCCTGCCTCGATTCCCTCGAGTCCAAGCCATCCTGTATGATTTAACCTGCATCAACCAAAGTTGTCAGGGTGAGTTCAAGGACGTTTCAAATTGGTGCTACTCAAACTAGAAACAGGTTTAGGCATAAGTTTTTCTTTACTTATCTGTAAACAGATGTTACTCTCTTTAGGGGATTGGCTGGGTTAGGATTAAGCGTCTAAGCTTGATTTCTTCGCCTAAGAAAACTATTGACTCCCTTTCCGGGTAGCTATGTTAGCCTTGCGCCATACTTGCCAATTCCTCTAGCTTACTTTTCTAGTGTGTATGTTGCCTCCTTCCCTCTTGTCCTAGTCTAAGTCCTTTAAAATTTTCTCTTACAACTAAATATCCTTTGATGCTTGACTCGTGAGCTTTCCTTGGCGCGTTGTACATATGCGTTGAATTGCATGTCTAGGTGGTTGTAGGTGCGAATCTTTAAGGATTATAGAGTGGATTTCGGCATTGGAACTTAGCGCTTGTGCGCTGTGGTTATGTATTGCTTCCTGACTTGTGGTCATATGATGTAGTGAGCCTGAGGCAATGCATTGAAGCTTAGTGTTTTGGCTTCGACTGGTGGAATGGAATGGAAGGGCTCGGCGACTGGCTCCTTGAGTTGTGTGTAAGGTCTCGTGATCTTGACGCTTGGATAATCGGAGATTATTCTTCAGGGTAGTACCTTACTACTATTGATAATTAAATTATTTATATGTGAATTTATTTTGTAAAAGTGATACGTGTGGCACGTTGGTGGTTGGTCATTTCTTAAGGCTTAGGCGGTGGGTGGTCGTGGGTTCAAAACCCATATCACCCCCTTAAGTAACATTTTTGTTTTTATAAATATGCGGTTTTAATTAATTAATTTAAATTTTGAAATCCCTAATCTAAAATAAAACCTAATTTATTTAATTTATTTAAACTATAGAATTGTTTATTATATAAATAATTTTTTTTGAATATAAGAATTTAATTAAAAAGAAAATGAAATAGATAAATATATTAAAAAAACACTTATATTAAAAACTTACCTCGCAGGCCTAGACCTCGCATGCGATCCACATGTTGCTCCTTATTTTCGGAAAATAATAAAAAAAAGTTATCATTTAAACCCTAAAAGGCAGCATTCCTTTCTCATTTGCTCGGTCGTCTGGTGCTTTTGCAGGGAGAGGTTGAAGGAGGGAGTTTAGGCATGGCCAAGGATTCGATTCCTCCCTCGGCCTTCGTCATTGAGCTATGGCTCTCTCCCTCTCGATGGGTGTGGAGCCATGGGTTCTCCTGGGCACGGCTCTGCGCTGGCTTGTATATTGTTTTGATAGTATTTTTTTTTTGCCTATTTAATTTATTTGCAGAGTTTTATACCAAGTTTTTCCAATCTTTCATGAGCCCAAGGCTATTGTCTTGTTTTTGGCGCTGATGCTTGGGTGTTGGATTGTTTGTTGTGTGTTGGCTTTGCAAGCCGCGTTGTGCAGGTGGACGCGTAGTGCAGTTTGCTACGCCCCTTGTGGTCTCTCTCTCACTCTATGGCTTAGTGTGAGTGCTTTCTCACTATACCTTTGTGTGTTGCATGGCGCTTGTTTTTTTTTTTTGTTTATTTAGAGATTTTCATGCAGCGCATGGGCTTCTCTGTCGTGGCTTCGCACGGGCTTTGGGCTTGGTGGGCCAACTTGGTAGTTGGTGCTTTGATCTTTGGTGTAGCTCCCTCTCCCTCCGTCGGCTAGATCCGGTCACTTTGTCATTGGAGAATATGATATCTGTGTATATTACACAGTCCCAAAAAAAATATTTTCTATTTGGAAGTAGATTGTTTGAAGATAAATAATTTTGAAGATTATTTGGCGAGGTCGGCGCTGTATAGTCTCTTTTCAAACTTCTTTGCACTATCTCTTCTCTCCAAACTACTTCTCGTCTGCAAATCGTATCTGCTCTGTGATAAAATCGGGTTCTCCCCTCTGTCTGGTGGATCTCTATTCTGCGTATAGTTTGTATGCATCTGTTTGTTGGACGGAACAGGGCATCTATGTATCTATGTCGTTAGGGCTTCTCCTTTACCATTGCTTCCATTTTTGTGATAAAAAATTCAGCAAAATTATATCGTTATATAACCGGAGCGGATATTCTGGCTTTTAAATGTAGTCCTTTCATGTAAATCGTGTTCAATTTGATTTCTTTTTTTTTCTTGATTTTTCAGTAATCACCGCCTGAAAACCCTCATTTTTGTCT
>JZKD02S2104500.1:22403-42770 GCA_000966675.3 Picea glauca
ATTTTTCTATAAAAACTTGCAAGTCCATGGAAACTTCCTACCTCAAATGATTTTCTTGGGGTTGGACAATTCACAATTTCTTGAATCTTTTATGGGTCCATATTCAGACCTTTTTCAGGTACTACAAACCCCAAATATGTCAGCTCCATTTTCATAAAGTTTCATTTATTCAAATTTATCAACAAGTTTTCCTTCTGCGGGGTACTCAAAACCATCTTAAGATGTCTTATATTTTCCTCCTCTGTCTGGTTGTAAATCAAAATGTCATTTAGATAGACTATCACAAACTTTCCAATAAATTCTTTTAAGACCTCATTCATCAACATCATAAATGTACTAGGAGCATTGTTTATCCCAAAATGCATCACCAACCATTCATACAATCCACTATTAGTCTTAAAAGCAGTATTCCATTCATTCCCTTCTCTTATCGTAATTTGATGCTACCCACGTTTTAAATCAATTTTTGAAAAATACCTTGTCCCACTTAAGAAATCCATCAAATCATCTATTTTGGGTAATGGAAATCCTTACCTTATGGTAATTTTGTTAATTTCCCTAGAATTAATGCGTGTGCGCCATCCACCATCCTTCTTTGGGCTAGGCACCATTGGTACAACATAGGGACTCATACTTTCTTTCACCAAACCTTTTTCTAATAGCTCTTGTGCCTGCTTCTTTATCTCTCATTCTCATGAGGGGTAACATGTATGTTGCTTTGTTAGGAAGAATTTATCTAGGTATAAAATCAATATGGTGACTAATACTTTTCATGGGATGTAAAGAATTAGGTACTTCATCTACTATTATTTCAACGAATTCATCAAGCATATCTTTAACTTCAGTAGGAAAACAATCCATATTTGTAGTAGTGAGTATTACCTTTGGCTTACAAACAAGAGAAAAATGTACCTCCTCTTTCTTCTTGACTTCTCATAGTAGCTCCTTCCCACTCATCATCAAAACACTAGGCCCATGTTCTTCTTTGATGGATTTATCCTTCAAGGTAAACAACACATGCTTATGTCCATCTTTCTCTAGGGAATAAGTGTTTCTCCTTCCATCATGAATAACCATCATGTCATACTTCCATGGACTTCCTAACATAATATGGTAGACATCCATGGACATTATATCACATAACACCTCATCCATATAAGTACCAATTTGAAAGTCCACCTTACACTGCTCATTCACCAAGAGATGATGTCCTTTCTGTAACTAGGACACTCTATAGGGAGTGGGGTGTGCAATCCTTCTCAATATCAACTTCTCTACCATATCTATGGAAACCAAATTATCTGTACTTCTACTGTCAATTAAAAATTTGCAACACTTCCCATTTTACTTACATACATTTTTAAACAAACATTCTATTTGCGGTTGCTCACTTGTCTCTTTCTCTAACTTGACCAAGATCCTCTTAATCATTAAATACTCCCCTACCTCAGGAGTTTCTTCCTTTTCCACTGCATTAATTGTTTCTTCCCTGACCTCTACAACATTTTTTCTTCTTTGGTTTGTTGATTTATTTTTAGGACAATCCGAAGACATGTGTCATCTCTTGCCACAAGTGTAGCATCTGATTTCTTTTCCTCCTCTACTTCTTCCTCTAGATCCAAATCTCCTACCTCTAAATTCTCCTCCTCTTGATGGTTGATTACTTGAGCTTGAGATACTCCCTTCATTTTTTGGAGTTAGAAATTTTCCTCTGTGATTGGATTGTCCTTTGCCTCTTGTTGGAACTCTTCCTCTAGTTTTCTGGCTTTGTTTTCTAGCTATCTTATCATAATATTTCAAAGATGCTTAATAAGCATATTCTACTGTCCTCAGGGTCAAGAGATTAATTTCATCATGGATATCATACCTTAAACCATTGATGTACCTCAGAACTTTCTCAACGTCATTCTCCACATGCCTTTCCTTAAAGTTTAACCTAAATAATTATTGTGTATACTCTTTTACAAACATCGCTTACTGCCTCAGGTTTTTCAATTTTCTGAAAAAGGTTCATTTTTTAATCTTTCGGTATAAACTTGGCTTTAAATTTAGCCAATATTTTATCCCAATTCTTGATCTTTGATTTTTGTTTCTTCCTTTTGTCATCCTGCAGTTCATCCCATGATAAGGTTGCATGTCCCTTCAGTCTAGTCACATCATGATTAACCTTATTTTCGTCATTTATGTACTCATAGTCTAAATATTTGTCGATTGCATTGATCCAATCAAGCAATTACTCGACATTCAGGTTCCCCTCATACATTGGGACCTCCATTTTTGGCCTGGCTCCAACCTTTGTAACCAGCCTCAACAATTGTTCTTTAATTGTTTCACCTCCTAGTGCTTCTCCTTCTTCTTCAGAGCTAGTTTCTTCATCCTCGCTGACATCACCTATGTTAGGTTTCTATCACTGAGCTACTTCCATGGCTTCCATTCGAGCCTAGACTCTCCTCAATTCATTTTGTAGCTCTCTTACTTATTCATTTGCATTTCTACCTCTTCTGGACAACATGACTATTGAAGACAACTTCCTTTACTTCTCTGCTACCAAAAATGATGGCCTTACGAATACATTACCCACAAAAGAGATAATATAATTGAATCTTTGTTGGTGAATTTTTCTCTTCGCGACCTTGGATCGAATATTTGAATCCAAAATATCCTACTACAACATTGTACGTATCATAATTCTGTGCCAGTTCACAGGTTTAGTTGGGCACTAATCCATTTATCTTCCATACGACTGTGCTCCAAAATCACAGGCATATTTTCTTCAAAAATCTCGTGGGGTCCAAGCTTATTAACCCACAATTAGTTCTAGATTCTGAACACTTCAACAACTGTTGATCTATTCCTTAATCAGATGATCGGATTTAAATCGTGGAATGTTAGCTAGGGACACTCTACAATTGTTGATCAATACCAAGTGGACGATGGAGATTTCATCTCGGAATTTCCCAAATGTTTAACCTTCGTCATTGATCGTCACTGAAAGGATGATCCAAATCTCGTTCGGACTATCGGATTCAGAGTGAAATTTTGAATAGTTGGAATTGATATTTAGAATGGTCTTCTTCGTGCTCTGAACAAATTTTAATCATGATCGTTGATCATTCTTGAATGAATGGACATATCTATTCACATTCAAAACAAAGCTATGAGGGAATATGCCTCTATACTCTTCTTCAATACCTTGACACTAGCATGTTAACCCAGGCTCCAAAACAGTTTCTCTAACGGACTACGTGATTGCACTATATATATTAAATGGTTGGATATCACTCTCGTATTTAACATGTCAGAATGGAAATTGGATAGGATTTATAAATACTCTAATGTGAAGCTTCAAACACACACACCCTGCTCTTTTTAGGGTTTGATGGACAATCGACAATAACCATTGATCTGGAAAGCTCTTCTCTCAGATATGATATTGACTGTCAGTTTTTGAACTCTGAAATTTCATGGATTTCACACAGTGAAACTTTGATCTCACTTTTGATCCATGTAATCACGATCACCTACACTTCTGATCAAAAAATATACACATAGAATTCGACTAGCACACGCATGGAGAACATAAATTTGTGAACACATGTTTATTTCAATGATTTAAGGAATGAAATATAACAATGGTGCTTTGTTCCTTCAAGGTATTTCAGGCCTCTACAAACCACACAATCTCACCACTTTTCACCCTTGCCCAACCTTTTCTGGTTACAATAATAATCAAAATAAAACTTAGAGCTCTCGAGTAACTCTCAAACTAACAAAATCTTGAGCTATCTCAACAATCCCTAAACCTAGACGTTATTCCTACATATCATCAACAAAATCAACAAAAATTTAAAATTGTTCGATAAAATACATATTCCAAGATATCTTCTAGAAATGTCTAACTACTACATAAAAATAAATAAATTAGAGAACCAACTCCCTTGGTAAATGTTTTACAACCTCTTGGGTCAATCTCAAAATTTCACTTGGTAGATGCTCATGCATCAGACTCCCAAGGAAGAAAAGAATTGTTCATAAGATCTTCAACATGTATGCCATACTTGGAAATTTTTGTTGTTTTCATCTAAGTATCATCTTCCTCTGGTCGATTCTTCCACTTAATCAAATACAGAAAGTAGTCTTTACCTCTGGTCCTTCTTGCCACTTTCATATCCAATATTGCTTCAATCTCCTTCTGAAATGCCTTAGGAAAATGTTCTTTCCATTCAATGGTTTGATATTCATCACTTACAGGCTCATTTGTTGAAACATCTTCTGTCCCTCTGAAGGGATACAAATGTGCAACATTAAATATTGGATAAATTTCAATCTCATCTAGAAGTTCAATCTAGTAAGAATTAGTAGAAAATTTCCTCAATATTCTACAAGGTCTAATCTTTTTCATCTTCAATTTGTTGTAAGTCCCCACTAGAAACTTTTCCTTTCTCAAATATGCCATGACCAAATCACCAACCTAAAAATCCCCTCGTCTCCTTTTCATGTCTACCCTCAGTTTATATTTACCACTACTCTCCTACAACCTTTTATTGACACTTTCTTGCAACTCCTGCATGCTTACAACAAAATATTCACCATTAACACTCCTTAATTCTTTTTTTCCCAAATTCCTTAGCTCATATGCTCCTCTTGGATCCATTCCATACAAAATCTGAAATGGACTCATTCCTATGCTTCTATTTGGTGAGTCATTATATGCAAATTCAGCTTGAGCAAGCATCTGGTCCCATTGTTTAGGATTTTCATGCACAAGACTCCTCAAGATATTCCCCAAACTTATATTCACTACCTTTGTTTTCCCATCAGTTTGTGGATGATAGGATGAGCTAAAAATGATATTAGTACCCATTTTATTCCATAGGTTTATCCAAAAATGACCTACAAATTATGTATCACAATCTGAAACAATGCTTATGGGTAAACCATGAAATCTCACCATTTCTGAAAAAAAATATATATATAAATAAATTTTTAAATAAAAAAAAAACAAAAAAAACAAAAAAACTCTGGCAATATTAGTTGCATCACTAGTCTTCCTACAAGCAATAAAATAAGCCATTTTTGAAAATATGTCTACTACAACATAGATATAGTCATTTCCCCTTTGTGTTTTTTGTAATCCCAGTACAAAATCCATGTTGATCGAATCCTATGGTTTATTTGAAATAGGTAGTGGCTGACACAATCCTAGGTAGTGGTTGATACAATCCCACTAGCACTAGTCTAAACTTGAAAGAATTTATCAAAGCTTGGCAAAGCCAATACAGGCTTCTCAATAATCTTTTTCTTTAATAATTTAAAATTTCTATCAGCTTTCTCTGTCCACTTAAATGATTGTTTTCTTTGTTTGATATTTTCTACAATAGGGGCACATATCTGACTGAAATATCTAATGAATTTTCTATAAAAACTTGCAAGTATATGAAATTTTTTTACCTCAAATGTTTTTCTTTGGGTTGGCTAATTCACAATTTCTTGAACCTTTTTTGGGTCCATCTTCAAACCTTCTCGAGATACTACAAACCCGAAATATATCATCTCCCTTTTCATAAAGAAACATTTCTTCAAATTTATCAACAATTTTTCCTTCTACCTATAGGGTACTCAAAACCATCTTAATATGTCTTAAATGTTCCTCCTTTGTCTGGTTGTAAATGAGAATGTCATATAGATAGACTATCACAAATTTCCAATAAATTCCTTTAAGACCTCAGTCATCAACCTCATAAATGTACTAGGAGAATTTGTGATCCCAAAAGGCACCACCAACCATTCATGCAGTCCACTATTAGTCTTAAAAGCAGTTTTCCATGCATCCCCTTCTCTTATCCTAATTTGATGGTACCCAATTTTTAAATCATTTTTTGAAAAATACCTTGCCGCACTTAAGCAATCCATCAAATCATCTATTATGGGTAATGGAAATGTGTGCCTTATGATAATTTTATCAATTTCCCTGGAATTATTGCACATGTGCCATTCACCATCCTTCTTTGGGATGAGCATTGTTGGTACAACACACGGACTCAGACTTTCTTTCACCAAACCTTTGTCTAATAGCTCATGTACTTGCTTCTTTATCTCTTCCTTATCTTGATGGGTTAACTTGTATGTTTCTTTTTTAGGCAGACTTTCTCCAACTATAAAATCAATACTGTGACTAATACTTCTCACAAGAGGTAAAGAATTAGGTAATTCATCTACTATGATATCAGTGAATTCATCAAGCATACCTTTAAAATCAGTAGGCAAATCAGCCAAATTTGTAGTAGTGAGTATTACCTTTGGTTTAAAAACAAGAGAAAAATGTACCTCCTCTTTCTTCTTGACTTCTTGTAGTAGCTCCTTCCCACTCATCAACAAAACACTAAGTCCAGGTTCTTCTTTGACTGATTCATCATTCAAGAGCAACAACACATGCTTATGTCCATCTTTCTCTAGGGAATAATTGTTTCTCCTTCCATCATGAATAGTCTTCCTGTCATATTTCCATGGCCTTCCTAACAGAATATGACATACATCCATGGGAATTATATCACATAAAAATCCATCCTTATAAGTAACAATTTGAAATTCCACTTTACACTGCTCATTCACCAAGAGTTCATGTTGTTTCTATAACCAGGACACTCTATAGGGAGTGGGGTGTGCCATCCTTTTCAATCCCAACTTCTCTACCATCTCCGTGGAAACCAAATTATCTGTACTTCCACTGTCAATGACAACTTTTCAACACTTCCCTTTGACTTACATACAGTTGTAAACATAATTTTTCTTTGTGTTGGCTCACTTGTCTCTTTCTCTAACTTTACCAAGATCCTCTTCAACATTAAATAATCCCCTACCTCAGGAATTTCTTCCTTTTCCACTGCATTAATTGTTTCATCCTTGGCCTCTGCAACATTTTCACTTCTTTGATTTTCTGATTTATTTTCAGAACAGTCCCAAGACATGTGTCCTATATTACCACAAGTGTAGCATCTAATTTATCTGCCTCCTCTACCTCTTCTTCTAGAGACAAATCTACTACCTATGAGTTCTCCTCCTCTGGATGGTTCATTACTTGAGATTGAGTTGCTCCATTCATATTTTGGAGTTTGAAATTTTCATTTGTGATTGGATTTTCCTTTGTCTCTTGTTGGATCTCTTCCTCTGGTTTTTTGGATATGTTTTCTAGCTATCTTCTACTCTGCTTTCAAAGTTGTCTGATAAGCATATTCTACAATCCTCAAGGTTAGGAGACTGATTTAATCCTAGATAGCATAACTTAAACCATTGATGTACCTTGCAAATTTCTTAGCATCATTCTCCACATGCCCTGCCTTGATGTTTAACAGGTAGAATTCTTCTATATACTCTTTTATTGACATAGCTTTCTACCTTAGGTTTATTGATAATATTTGGGCATAATCTTGGTTTGTGAGTTGTTTTAATTTCCATATACCGGTGTATCTTTTATCCATAGTATTCCATGTTCGTGTTCATTGCCCCTATTATGAATCTATGTTACAAAATAGTAGTATGATATTTTTCCGAAGAACGTTTCATCGTGACATATCAATTGATTCAAAGCATTGATTCTATGTCTGTAGTAACAAGTACATGCCACTAGGTATTTTCTTATGAGGTATTCAATGTCATCATTTTCCAATGTCTTAGTTTGTTTTATCATTTTCTTGTTTCTTTACAGCACAGACATCATAGTCACCAATGGAATCACCAATGGATTCCATCGATGCTCTGCACTTGTAAATGTGATGAACATAATTCTTTTAATGCTTCCATGACTATGTGTACATATACTCTACCTGTTTGGTATGCATTCTTGTATTGCAATCACCTCTTTAGCGCTACAACAATCTCCATTATTTCATTCATGAATTGTGGCAACGCTTTTTGCACACCATCTAGCTAAACATGCACGTTAATATTCAATCATGTGAATCCCATTTGGGATCATTTATAGCCCCAAGGTCTATTCTGTGAAAATGCAATTCACAAAGACACAAGTCTCTCTTGAAGTTATGAAAGTGTACTTACGTCTGGTAATGGTGTGTTACATTTTATTTGGCCAGGTGTTGCAAATTGTGGCACTTTTCCATTTTGAAGTGATCTTTACCATGGAACACATATTTTCCTTGTGGAGAATGTTCTAGCATATAGTGTCAATCCAACATATTATTTTTGCAAGTTGGGGGTGAAACATTTATTGTTATTTGTGAAATGCAATTCCTCACAAACCGCACATGCGATCCTAGGGGTGTATTCAATTTGTTTCATATATATTTTCTTTGCATATCTCTTTCCTAGATGGGAATGCTTAGTGGTTGTTCGTTGGACAGTACCATAACCAATGTGGGATATGCAGTTGCGCCTATTTCTTTCATGCATGTGTTTTTTCAACATGTAGTAAGTGATCTTATGGTTGTCACTTGAAATTGGGTTCACTTGATGACAAGCCATGTTAAAGCTGGAACCAACATTTGTTAGGACCACATTTTTCTTATTATGTCGACAATGTAAGTGATGATGGTATTCTCCATTGGCCATATGGTGTTCAAAAGAAAGTGTGCCAATGCATTCACATTTTACAAGTATGGATTTTTTCAAGTTGTGATAAGTGAGTTTACACGTCTTGCTTGAGATCCCAATCACTTGATGACAATCGAGAGGAAATTCATCACAACTAGATATCATGTGTTGCTTATGTAGACTCGATGTGGCTTGCTTTCCATGCACAACACATTTTCAATTGGAATTCTTTCTTAGCAATGGTTGATAGTGGATGTGTGGCGTATCTGTTTTGAATGATATGACGTAGATTGTTTTATGGTAGTTTGAATCAATAGAGTAGAAGGTGACACTACTATTTGCGAGGGATGACCAGACCTGGATATTTACTTTTAATGTGATTGATATCCATTGCAGAAGTCTGATTTGAACACATGGCAGTCAATGAAGAGTGTTATGTCTTCCTACATTATGGAATATCGTTAAAAACCTAGTGGATTACTTGTTCGGCATGGTTGGACTGTCACTAAAAAAGAAAATAAATCTCACAATTCTGAAAGACTCAAGTGGAATCCTCAAACCATATCAATAATTGGTTGGTCCTGTTCACTTTTATTCAAGTCATACTAATATAAATATTTTTTATTAAATTACTATTAATCTATTTCAAATCTCCCCAGATCCTTAAATGTCTTATTTCCTGAGATAGAAGGTTGGTCCTGAAAGGTCTTCTTATCTGAAACATTGTTGAATGCTTGCACCATATCCTTGCACTGATAATGAAAAATGACTTTTTTATTGGGCCCCCCTGGGTCTGGAAAGACAAAATTGATGCTAGCTTTGGCTAGGAAATTGGACCTTGGCTTGAAGGTTAAAGCCTTTTCCTATCCTTACTCAACATTGTGGCATCCTATCTAATGTTTCAATAATAAAACAAGGTATTTACTAAACCATTCTTGGTTGATCAGGTGAGGGGAGAGATTACTTACAATAGGCATAAACTGGACGAGTTTGTTCCTCGCAAAGCATCTTCTTACATAAGCCAACATGAATTACATATTGCAGAAAATGACAGTTAGAGAAACACTTCATTTCTCTGCTAGATGTCAAGGTGTTGGTGATAGATTCGATGGGAAATCTCACCAAATATTAGTCCACTAGATTTACATTTCACTTAGTTAATTAGTGCTTTGCATCACACTCTTAGGGCATCTTTGAAGTGTATATCGAATCATATGTTTGTTGGCATATTCTTGATGCAGAGTTGCTTAACTAGCTCGTTAAAAGGGAGAAGCAAGCTGGGATTTTCCAGAGGCAGACGTTGATCTATTCATGAAAGTAAGCTCGGTTGTTTATGGGCCACATGCTTACCTAGATAAAAGATTGATAAATTCTAAGATTGATAAGCTGGGATTTTCCAGAGGCAGACGATGATCTATTCATGAAATGTTTGAACGATAGGCATTCCAGAAATGATATTATTCAAACAACAAATACTGCGAAGAACAAGGAAAGAAAAGCAATTTGGTCAAAGAAAACTGTTATATGTTATATTGTGGCCTGATAAATTGGATGGAAAAGTAACAGTCTTGGTAGGCAATTCCAATTTCTGGGCAGTTGGGTGTGGAGGTGGTGGCTTCTAGGTATTTGAAAAATATTATTTCATTGTCAAACAAGAATATAACTTATGCAATGCAGAAGTTGATATTCGATATTTAGTCTGAATCATATTAGAGATTATGTTATTATTATATCGCAATATAAAGTAGTTGAAAGGAAAACCTCTTAACATAATGAATTTTGCATTTCAATTTGTTTCAGAGGAGGGAACAAAATGTTACACCGAAATCTGACTCATCCTGCATTAAATTTCCTCAAATTAAAGGACTTTCTCTTGAGGGAAATAAGTGTTTTTGTGCATATTAAACATCCTCCATGATTTTTCTATTATTAATCAATAATTTATTTCGAAATTACAGTGTCATGTCTATGTCTTGCATCTGAATTGCTAGATCTAAATTCTTCTTTATTTTTTTGGTATTTAGAAAGAGATTATTGTGGGAGAAGCCAAACATTTGTTACTAGTCTCCTACATGGTCGTGCAAGTCTTTTTACGGTCCCAAATATATTGGAGAGATTCGATAATGAAAGAAGAAACACAGTTAGTAGCCTCAGTTACATGTTATACTCAGAGTAACTCCTCCAGATTTTCCAGGTGGGTACTGAACATTCTAATATTATTTTTTTATAGGGTGTACTTGATAGCATAGGTGTTTGTTGGTTGTCAAATGCATATGACATGGAAGGCCTATTTCCATGTCAAATAGAGATATGTATTTTAATGGAATTTCGTTGATTGCAGGATCTTTTGGAATCGGGACTGGAAAAACCATGATCTGCCAGTTATGTTGCATGGTTTTCATGGAATGGGAAAGACTACCATTGCATATGACAATTATCTTGCATGGTTTTGGTGGAATGGGAAAGACAACCATTGCATATGACACTTATATTGCATTGTTTTGGATGAAGATTTACATGAAATGTGGAAGGAGAGGTTGTTACTGTGTTGAATAGCCATCTATAATTGTATATGATACATACATGGAATCAGAAATCAGAAGCAATTTGTGCAAAGGAACATGTTGTGCAAAGGAACATGTTATGCAAAGGAATCGGTTATATTGTTGCGTGATAAATTGGCTGGAAATGTAACAGCCTTGGTAGGCAATTCCAATTTTTGGGTAGTTGGATGTGAAGATGGTAGCTTAAAGGTATTTGAAAAATCTTATTTGATTGTCAATCAAGGATCTAACTGTTGTAATATGGAAGTTGAATTGCTTGCAAGAATCTAACATCCCATAACTATGAAGACTTCTTTAATAGCTAACAGGTGGAAGACTTATATCGAGAATTTTGTCATTAATAATTTTTGTATACTCAACAATAACTTTATGTGTGAAGGCTTACATGAAATGTGGGACGAGAGCCTTGAAATCCATGTTGGTGGGTTCTGTAACGACATTCATAGATTGGGATGACAACTCTCTGGGTATAGTGGTTAACAGAAAGGTGATGCTTCTATTTTAAATCTCTATTTCTTAAAGCATTTTACTATATAAAAAACAATTCCTACTTGCAAACAATGAATATTAAATAGAAAAGAATTAGAAAGTAAATAGAAACACACTAATTAGGAAAAAATGTAGGAAATAAATAGAAAGTTAATCCGTAAATAGTAATTTCTATTTCTGAAATCATTTGGGAAGTAAACAATAAGTAGGAATCATTAAACAGTGAGTAGGAATGAAAACTTATTGGGATTTCAACCTTGCAGAAACAACGTCATCGATGAATGAACCAATGAACCAACGATGAATGAACCAATGATGAATGTACATGTACTTTGTTGAATGAACCAATGAATCGACGATGAATGAACCAATGATGAATCTGTGTGTACTTTGCTCTTTGTATGATGGTTTTGCAAATGAATTGCCTTGCAAATATATAAGCAGAAACTTACAATGGTAAAATAATGACAATGGCGGTAGACGCCCAATATTGCCAAAATTCACTGCATACAAAAATCCTATGACTTACCAACTTACCCTTTAGACACTTTCTGACTTACCTTGCAGATATGTTTCACAACGGAATGGACACAAATTTAATGATATCAATAAATAACTGCATTATGGGCTTCAATAAACTTGAGTTATTGAACATTTGGAAAAATGCATTATGTCAGGTTCTATTTATTGATCTAAAAAAAAGCGTCGATGAATGTTTATGAACATTTAATATGCCGAAAACTTAGGCTATGTAAACATTCAAGCCATTTAATATGCCTAAAACTTAAGCTATGTAAACATTCAATATTTGGTTTCAAACTTAGGATATCTATACATTCATAAAAAGAGTTGGGCAATAAGAGGTCTAACTTATTAGACAATGGAATGTTTAATAAAAGCAAATAAAATACTTCAAAAAATAATTATTTTACTTATATTATGTACAACATTGACGAACACAGAAAATATATTTGGTCAAAGGCAAAGTAATTCAAAATCAACACTGAAGCGAACACTAGAGTCATATTCAAAGTCAACACTGAAGCGAACACTAAAGTCATGACCTTCTACGGAGACTAATAAGACTAATAAGGCTCAAAACTTTAGGTTATAAACGAAAAATATTTTTAATCAAAAGTTAAGTAATAGATAGTCAACTATCAATAAAAACTATCATAAACGTAATTTATGATAAAAAACAATTTATATTAAGGTCTTTTTAGCTTATAAAGTAAACCATGAAAAGTCAGGGCTCAAAACTCTTCCTCTAACAAAAAGAAAATTACTTCCAAAAATACAATCATTACGCAACATATATTTATATTTATCGGAAAAAATTGTGGATTAAAAACTATCATAAACATAATTTATGATAAAAATCAATTTATATTAAGGTCTTTTTAGCTTATAAAGTAAACCATGAAAAGTCATGCCTCAAAACTCTTCCTCTAACAAAAAGAAAGTTACTTCCAAAAATACAATCATTACGCAACATATATTTATATTAATCGGAAAAAAAGTTACTTCCAAAAATACAATCATTACGCAACATATATTTATATTAATCGGAAAAAACTGTGGATTATTACAACTTATTGTGCATAGGATGTTGATTACCTCCTTTTGAGATCAATAAATATACACAACACAGGCTGCTAAAATATTCTCTGATATATCGATAGAGCAACACCGACCACAGTGGGAGTCGAACCCACGACCTTTTGATCCGAAGTCAAACGCGCTAATCCACTGCGCTATGCGGTCCTTAATGAATTTTGTATCTGAACAAATTTGTTATCTGATAGTAAAAACGATATCGCCTCCTGTATTATTCACTCTGCTTAATTAATATGAATTACAAATTATACTTCTCGTTGGTTGTCGGCATCCCAACAATTTGGAAAAGGTGATCGTGTTTAAGATTATTCCAAATGAAACCTAAGTAACATGAATTTCGACGAAAATATTACATAAGTAGAGAACTAAGTGAACTAAGCTCTAAGGCTCACAGCCTCATGATATTAAAAACCTAACATTATGTAGTATGTGATATTAAAAAGGGCCCTATGATTGTGCCATTAATTAACAAAGATTCTACTATTATGCATATTGTGCCATTAACTAACAAATATTCTACCACTATGTGAAATTAAAAAGGGCCCTATGATTATGCCATTAACTAACCAAGATTCTACCATTATGCATATTGTGCAATTAACTAACAAAGATTTTATCACTATGCATATTGGTTTAAAAAAAAATATTTTATTTATCTCAAAATGATAGTGATATCATGAATATATAATCAATGAAAAAGTAAGATCATAAGAGAGCATTTACTACTATGGATATTGTGGGATGTATAATGGTTAAGAACATGTGTTTCCTCTTAAGAGATCACAAGTTTAAATTCAGAGTGGGAATTTTAATACTCAAATTACTACGTGTAGGGGGTCAAATAAAGAGGTATCATATACCAATTTGACCTCCGTTGCCTTAAAATTAGATTATTATTATTAATCTTATAACATAGAACTCACCTACATTCATTTTATGGGTTTTATCTTTTCACATTAGTTATCATGTCATAGCAGTTATGTTGTACTCATATTAAGATATGGAGTAGATTATAATTAGTGTATTACACAAGGGATACATAAGTGACAATTCACTGAAATAAATAAGTGTTTTAGATACAAGTAAACATTAATGTTAAAACGCTCATCTTTAATATTTATTTGAGAGAATATTATGATGAAGTTAGGGAGTTAAGATTATTTTAACTCTCTTCCTTAATGCCAACTCTCTACAATCTCAATTTACAATGTTAATTGTTAATTGTTAATATATTTATTTGACACAAATATAAAAATAATCACAAAATCATGTTATAATAGCATAATTAATGCTACTTCTATTTATAATTAATGGGCACAAGAATATGAGATATCAACTTGTAATTGTACAATTAATGTAAATAGTTAAATTTATTAAACACAAGAATATAATACATCATTTTGTAATGAATAACTTGTAATTGTACAATTAATGTAAATAGTTAAATTTATTAAACACAAGAATATAATACATCATTTTGTAATGAATAAATTAATTAATGTCCATCATTAAACTATATAATTAATGTAAATGATTTAATTTATTAAGTACAAAAATATAATACATCATCTTGTAATGAATAAATCAATTAATACCTATTATTGAAATGTATTCAGCACAATTGCAAATTTGCAATGGAGTAAAAAATCCCATCTTCTTTCATTCTATATGGTAAAAAATATGATCATATAGAGAAGTGGATTTCATTCTATTTTAAAAAAATACATATTTTTAGCTACACATATTTCATCGGTATTATCATCATCACATGCAATATCAACACTTAGAATTATGCCCTTCTATAATAGTAGAACATATTAGTGTATAATTATATCACGATCATACCATCATGGAGAAAGTTGTGAAAGTGTATCATGAAAAAGATATATGAGAGTACAACCAGTCTAGACACACTTAAAATTTTCTTTGTATGGTTACCAAAGCTAATGACATTTTTTCCCATAATTTGTTGTCATAAAGTTTAGATGGTAATGTCTTGATATTTGAATATAAAAATGTGGGAAATGTCCATCCATGATAAGTTGTTCCTTCATTTCCATAGTTTGGAACCTTCAGAAGTTGTTCCTCCACTCGTGAACATGTACATTTAACATGATGATTAAAAATCCAAGACGACAACCCATGCATTTACAACATTAGAATTAGGATTAGCATTAGGAATAGAATTTTTAGAAGTAAAAACAATTCCATGATTAAAATAAATATAACATACAATAAGCATTGATGTTTTCTTTATATCCTCATGATTAAAATAAATATAACATACAATAAGCATTGATGTTTTCTTTATATCGTAGATCGATGTATTAGTTTATGTAGTATGCTTTTCAAAGGAACCAAGCATATCAAGGTGAGCATACAACTTACCACAAAGTATGGGTTCAAAAATTTTGTCCATTGCATGAAAGGTGTAGAATAATGTTGAATCATCATTATGGGTTGTGTCATGTCTCCACAGTGTGTATGTTTGAATCTTGTGATCATGCACCTCTTGAGGGTGTGCGTCACTGCAACATTTCTCATTTGGTTGCTTGACAACATCAAGGATACTTCATCCAGACTATGCCTCTTCACTTAGAGCATACCCATACTACTTCGTTCTAGGCTATCAACGAGTCACGCTCCTACTCTAGTGCAACTCTTGTATACTTAGACAATTGTTAACAACTTGACACTTAGTCATATATAAGCATACATCCATGAAACAAAGAGAATATTTGCAGAACAAACAAGAGACAAAAAATATAGTGTGAGTGGCACAAACGTGCCTAACACCCAACTAAGTCTTATTATTGCAAAATTGTTACAATATGAGTACTACCAACTCATTTTACAACTTGGGAAGAGTCACATGACGTGCCTCACCTCACCAAGACACTCATACACATATTCATCACACCAAGACTCGTCCATCATAACATGTTTCACAACTTCTGCAAAGCAGCCCAAACATTCATCCACCATAGACCTCTTTGTCTATTCTTTACTGCAAGACTTCACACAGACCTGGGGTTCTATCTTCTATCACTACAAGGAGAACACCTTCTAGCAGAGGTCCCAATCCACTTGTTTTTTTTATGTTCCAACTCTTCATGTTCAATCTACAAACATAGAAAAAAAAGTGTAATAAGTATATATACATTTATATATATAGTATAATATACATGATTGCGTAAACAAAAAAATGTACCATAACAACGATTGTTTCATAAACAATACACATTCTTTTGAAGCCATGCTTCATGTCGTCTCTCAAAATATCTCTTGTTGGATGCACTACATACTTTGTTTTATGCATGTTTAATACACCATGACAAAGCACAATCGATATAATTAATATGAAGGTTTCTTGTTTTTCCATTAATTATAAAAGAAGGGAAGTTAAAAAACATAGCTACTTAGAAATTGTTCAATTAAACCTTGATACTTCAACATATACTCACAACCCATACTTAACCCAATGTCTATCAATTCTTCAGTTGGCTCTTCTTTGTATGTTAGCACCTATTAGAAGACATCCATGGATGAGTATAAATTAATTATTTAAATATAAATGTCATAACAAAAATGAAATTTTAAGTAAGATAAAAAAATTAAGTACTCACAAACTTTGTGATCAACACTTTTATTCCTCATCATCGTGTCTTTTGTGTTGAATGGGTTTCATTTTTTTTTCTTTTCTACAACAAAACAATTGAAAATTAGTATTTCATGCGATAATTAAACTCAATCTACATAAAAGAATAAATGAATGATTACATACCTCTTATGCACATTTTAATTGTTGGAATGACTCTTCCTGCGATGTAATTATGTTCATTTCTTTTACCATGTACTTGTACACTTTTTTGGACATCCCCACTAGCACGTATTTGTTTTTCCCTCATTTGTCCCTTGGAATTTCCATGGCATGCCTTAACCAATACACTTCATTAATTTAAACCTACAAATAATTCAAAGATATTAAATATTTAATACAACATAAAGTATTTTATGTGTTCTCTTGTTGGGATGAGATACCATCGTGCTCACTTCAATAAGTTGTTTTCCTTGAATTTCTATCAGGCATATTCTATGAAAAAAAGACATGAATCATCAAATATAAAAAATGTGATTTTTTTTACAAAATATGATTAATAGAAGCATCGATGCTCGATAAATTAATAGAAGCATCGATGCTCTATTAATTAATAGAAGAATTGATGCTCTATTAATTAATAGAAGCATCGGTGCCTCATTATTGTTTATTGCGCACTTTCGAAAATGTGAACAAAGTTATTTTTATTTTAAACTCGACAGTGTTGTTGACAAGAACATGAGCACAGATGCACTTTGTTATTGGGGGCACACTAATGTGTTTTTTTATTGGGGGAACACCGGTGCGCTTCGTTATTGGGGGAGCACCGATGCCCTTTCTCATTGGGGGAGCACCTGTGTGCTTTGTTATTGGGGTGCACAGTGATGCCTTTTAGTTCTTATTAAGAAAAACAATATTTTAGTATTTTATACTAATAGCGGTTATCATAAGCACTAAGGCGTTATGTTTTGGAGCACTGGTGTGCTTTGTTATTGGGAAGAGCACCGATGCACATGATTGAACTAGGAGCACCGATGTGCACGGTCGACTTAGGAGCATCAATGTGCATGGTCTACTTAGGAGCACTGATATTGTTGGCATGAAAATGTGCATCAGTGCATTGTTAATGTACAGTGTGCATCGTAGAAACATTTTTTTAAAAGAAAACTTACAACGACAGGTTTTAGGATCCAATGCAATGAGTGATCCCATTGCAACAAATACCAAATGATCTATATAAAAGTAAAGAACCCTATAAAAATATATTTCTTAAAAAAAATATACTTGTGAAATATAGAGAGGAAAACTAAGAGAAACAACCAAGAAGTTAGGGATTCCAATACTAAATGTAGCTGTGAAACCCTTTTATTTTATTTTTTATAATGCGCTGAAATCTATTTGAATAAAAAAGGAAAATATTGAGATGATGAATAGAATAAAATCACATACCTGAAATTTCTCCTCTACAAATCTATATGTAAATTTGGCTCTTCAAAAAAATCCTCCTCTGCTATAAACCTATAAGGGATAAAAAAAATTGGGGGGTTCTGTAAAAACCTCCACTAGAAGGAATTTTCCTTGCAGTGTATCTTGCATCAATAATACCTATGCCAAGACTWCCCCAAACTCAACCCAAAAGAAGGCTCCCTAACTATTTCTACAGAATCACCTCAAGGTAACACAGGTCCTCCCATGTGGAGCGAATTGGATCCTTGATTGATCTTTCACCTATTTSTCTAAGTTTGAATCAGAATCACGAAGCTAATCTTKCTCTCCTTATTGTGCCAATCTTTCTTCCTCGGATGTGCACCCTTGTTCTCTTATATGGACTCCAAAGTTCACCATCTCAAACCGTCATGTATTTTGGGTGTGTCGCGCCCCTTCATGGACCAACACACCCAAATGAATCATTGTTCCCCTTCATGGACCTGGTGTTCCCAAAAAAACATGTGCACCCATCAACTGACACGTCCCATAGGATCATCGTGCCCCAACCTTGATGTGCTCCTCATGTCAGTGCACCCCAATCTTGGTACACTCCTCATGTCGGCGTGCCCCAACCTCTTTGGTGCACACCTTATCTTACTTTGCCTCATGGTTGGGTAATATCCTTGGTGCATTCACATTCCCAAGGCCTCCACTTTCCCAACTAGTGCAACACTTGGGTGCCAGAGCAACCTAAAGTTCTATCTCCTCGAGGACTTGGGAAAGGGCCTATGTGCCCTTCTAGTTGAAGACCTTACATCCTCCCCCACCTCAAGCCATTTTCATCCCAACAACATCCAAAAAATATGTGATCACCAAGTCTTCACCTGAAATTGTGCCCCCCTCACAATTAAGTCTGTTGTAAACCCCAAGTTTCATGCTAACCGAAAACCCCAAATTCTACTAAATTGGAAACCCCAAGTTTCCTTGTGAATTGGAAATCCAAAGTTTCCAACTTGCATGACAAATCCTATGCAACCATCCACACTACCCTTTTCCCAAAGTTGCATGCGAATTTTTTTTTCTACGATGGAAAGACATCTCTTCTCCAACTCTATCCACATTGTCCAAGCTGCCATTGTCCCATTACAACAATCACTCTCTGTTCTATTGGTTTTGTTGCATCAACTATTGCTACAACCTCAATCAAAACTTCAAAAAGAACTTCTATGAACTTGTTTTTTCATCCATACTTCAACCAACTTTGTCATGTCTCCGCACAATGCTAGTCTCAAGTCTTGCACTGGTTGGGTAGCTAGTCCAATTGTCGCATCCAGTTCTTGAAATGTGCATCTCCATTCCCAAACTTAGTCTTTTATATCCACATATTTGTCACTTATTCCAACTCCAAAGACTAAAGAAAGTTTCTACTCTTGCCTCACTATTTTTTCCATCGTGTGATCTTTGTCAAGGATATCCTCCACAATTTCTAAGTGATGCACTTCAAACCTAGTGGTGTGTCCATACTTTGAATTCCTTTCATAATTCAGTCCATCCACACCACAACCTAAAACCAAGGAAATTTTTCCCCTCAACTCGTTTCACCATGAAGTCACCCCAAAACAAAGTCATTCACAACAAATTGACTCCATTTTCCACCTCATGGAACAATTATCCAATCTGTTGCACATAGTATGCATCACAAATAAGTCTGTGAAGAATCAAGGGAAATCATTGTGCATATGCATGTCCAACCAACATTTCCCTTGTGAATCAAACTGTGATCAAGTCCACAAGTCTAACTTCCTTATCCAAATTCTCCTCATCTTTAGATATGAAATGTCCCATCTGCACCAAGAACCGCACGTCCAGACTGCCTTTTCCCCACTACTTCATCACCCGACCATGTTTCTATGTATACCTCTATATTCCCTGGAATGGTTAGGTTTCAACCTTGTTATCCCCGATATCTAGGGATAACTAGGAGATCATGTCTCGAGGCCCACATGGTCCTAGACATGGAGTACCGAGAGTAGAAGTGACTTGAGCATGGCCCTGGAGGGCCCATCTTTCTTCTTCTCAGCCAGACTTGTCCTATCAGCAGTAGCAGCTTCCATCACCACCGAC
>JZKD02S2104511.1:0-33073 GCA_000966675.3 Picea glauca
CTATGGCTATAATATATCCTAGATGATTACGAAAGACGACTCCATACCCTGCATCGCCTGGGTTGCCTTTAGAAGCACCGTCAAAGTTGAGTTTGAGGAAATCAGTGGGGGGGGGGAGACCAGTGGGACGAGATACTCAAAGGGGAAGGGGAGCGGGAGGGAGAGGGAATTTGAGAGGAGGGAGGAGGGGTCCAGTGCCGAAGGATGGAGAGCTCAGCGGGAGAGCAGGCTAAGTCAGCCTCTGACCAGGGTGTGAGGCGGAGAGTTTCCGAAAGATTGCGATGGACAAGGTCCCAGCAGAGACTCCATTGAATGGCCTTATTTCTGAAGATTCGGCTATTTCTTTCTTTCCATACTTGCCAGAGGATAAAGCCCGGTAAGAGTCGCCACACCCTGTTGAGAAAGGGAGAGCTATAGGGTTGCTCCCTCTAGTTGATGAGAGTATCGATGACGCTGTCTCTGATCCGATCCGAGGTGCGCATGACTATTGTTGCCTGATCCCAGACTTGTGCGGTGTACTGGCAAGTATTGAGTAGGTGATTCATAGTTTCCTCCTCCTTTCCACAGAGGGTGCAAATAGAAGGTCCAGTGAACCCCCGCTTTATCAAATTATCCCAGGTGAGAATGCGTGCGTGCAATACTAACCAGAGGAAGAGGGTGATTTTTGGCCAGTGCTTCAGTTTCCAAATTTTCCCCCAAATTTCCATGTCTGCTGTGCAGTTTGTCTTGGTCTTGAGGTAATAGGCTTCCTGGGTGGTGTAGGAGCCTTGTGGTCTATACCCCCATCGTAGTATATCTTCCCCTGCTCGTATGGGAACTTTCCTCTTGGCCAATGCTTCTTGAAGGGGTGTCAAATCTATGTGCTGAGCCAAGTTAATTCGTTCACGATCTAGTTGCCAGCAGCGCCACGTGCCCTCATCTTGATTATTTTGCCAATAATCCGCCACTTTTGTTAGGCCCGCTCCTGTAGCTTGGGTGCATATGTCATTTGACCAATCCTCCGCATTCAAGGCAGGCCACTGTTGCCAGGAATCTTGCCAGAACAATGTTGTTTTCCCATTGCCTATCTCCCAAAATGCATGCAGCGTGACTAGCTGCCTGTTTTGCTTGGCTGCTGTCCATATCAAGGATCCCATGTTGTCTCCATTCCAGCGAATCAGATTGTTCTCTGCCGTGTTAGAGGCATATTTCTTCCTCCATAACTTAGCCCATAGGTCTGTGGGGTTTTTGAGCCAACGCCACCAAATTTTGGCACTGAGGACTCTGTTCATTGAGGATGGATCTTTTACTCCCAGACCCCCCTGAACCTTAGGATTGCATAAAGTTTCCCAGCTGACTAAAGCGAGCTTTTTTCCTTTGTTGGGGCCATGCCAAAGGAAATTTCTCTGCAGATTTCTGATGGTGTTGAGAATCGGTCTGGGAGCTGCAAGTACCGAGAAAGAATAAATCGTGAGGGCTTGGAGGACAACTTTGAGCAGGATGAGGCGGCTAGGCAAATTGAGGGTCCTAAAGGTCCAAGACGAAAGCCTTTTAGAGAAAGAGGAGAGGAGGTGCTCCCAAGAGGAATTTTTAAGGGCGTTGTCAACTAAGGGTATGCCTAAGTATTTGGACGGAAGGGAGCTTCTGTTGAAGCCAAGGATCTCCGAGATGTGAAGCTGGATCGGGAGAGGGGTGTTGAAAAAGAAGATTTGAGATTTATCCTTATTGCATTCCAGGCCTGAGGCATCAGAGAAAAGTTGGAGAATATTCGTGAGGGAGTGGGCTTCTTTGGCATTCGGGCTTCCCATCAGGAGGGTGTCATCCACAAACTGGTTGTGGGAAATGGGCGGGGATAAGCCATGCAGGGGTAAACCGGTTAAGAGATTGTTTCTCAGGGCTGCATGAATGGATCTGCTGAGACCTTCCGCCATAATGATGAAAAGAAAGGGGGAGAGGGGGTCTCCCTGCCGAATGCCTCTTGTGGGGGAGAAAGGCTTTGAAGGTACGCCGTTGATGAGGAGGGAGAAGAAGGCCGAGGAGGTAAGTCTTAAGATCTAGGTAACCCAGTTTTTGTCAAAGCCAAATGCTAGTAGCATTGCTTTCATATATTCCCAACTGAGTTTATCAAAGGCTTTAGAAATGTCCAGCTTTAAAAGCATCCCTGGGGTTTTAGTTTTCTGCAAGGAGTGAATTACCTCGTGCGCCAGGATAACGCTGTCCAGGATTTGTCTGCCTTCAACATAACCTGATTGCTCTGGAGAAATGATTGTTGGTAAGATTGGCTTGAGTCTGCGGGCAATGACTTTAGTGAGGAGTTTGTAGATTACGTTGCAGAGGGCTATAGGCCTGTATTGCTTTGGGCTGTTCTCTTGCCCTTCTTTAGGGATGAGGGCAAGGAAAGTTGCATTGAAAGCCCGCAGAACCTCTCCTGTGATCCGCGAATCTTCGAGGATCTCCCATACCTCTGTTCTAATCATCTGCCAGCAATAGTGGAAGAAATCGCTTGTGAAGCCATCTGGCCCTGGAGCCTTGCCTTTGGGTGTGTCTTGAAGTGCTTGGTCTACTTCTTCTATGGTGAAGGGTCAGAGGAGAGCCTCGTTTTGTTCCTGAGTTACAAGGGCTTGCACGCACTTAGTGATTTGATTGATTGCTTCACTTCTATCAGGAAGGGGTTCCGTGAGAAGATCCTGGAAGTAACCGACCAGATGAGTTTCCAGGTCAGCGTGGGAATGAAGAGCCTCCCCCTCTTCTGTAATGAGATGCGTGATGTTGTTTGAATGTCTTCTCTGGATGGTAGCTCGGTGGAAGAATTTGGTGTTACGATCTCCTTCCTTGAGCCACTGTATGCGCGATTTCTGCTTCCATAGTATCTCTTCCTGCCTTTTCCTGTCTTCCAGCTGTTGGTTCACCTTGAGTTCCTGTTCCTTGAGCTCCTCTGTGAATCTCTGCTCTCTGATTTTACATTGTATCTCGTTCATTTGCTCCGTGAGATGTTTTTTTGATTCCAAGATATTGCCGAAAGTGTGCCGGTTCCAGGACTTTAACTTTTGTTTGAGGTTTTTCAGTTTCTGTTGGAACCTATACATCTTAGTTCCATGGGGGATTTCCGCCTCCTTCCACCAGCCGCAGATGTTTGCTTGGAAGTCTGGATGATCTAACCAGAATTGTTCGAATCGGAAGGGTTTCTTTCCCGGAGTGGCTGGGACCTCCATCCATAATTGAATGGGCCAATGATCCGATCCAGTTCGATTCAGGATGGTGGTTTCCGTTGCAGTGCCGTCCATTATGGTTGGCTCCGAAACCAGGAAGCGATCTAATTTACAGGTGATCTGGTGTGTCCCTGTTCTCCTATTGGTCCAGGTATGCGTGCCATTTATGGCCTCTAAGTCAACTAGCTTGAGGTCATCTATTAAATTGTTAAAGGAATCAGAATCCCGGTCCAGTCTTCTTGAGCCTCCTTTCTTTTCCTCCAGGCTACGAATGATATTGAAGTCGCCCCCCACGATCCAGTTATGGTGTTGAGTGAGGCTGGATAGGTAACTGAGGCTTCCCAGAAAGGCCTGCTTGTCCCTTGGAGTGGCCGGCCCATAGACTGTTGTTAGATGCCCCAGCTTGTCGGATCCTATGAGCCTATAATCAGCTGTGATGGACCATCTGGTGGTGCAGAAATTGTCCATCAAGACACTATTGGTATTCCAAAAGATAGCAAGTCCGCCCGCCATTCCTGTGGCATCAATTGAAACTGCTCCTCCCTGCTTCCAGTAATAGGGGAGTAGTCGACTGATTTCCTTTGTGGTACATTTTGTTTCCTGTAACATTACAACATCTGGTGCTTCCTCTATGATCAAGTCTCGTAGCAGTTTCTGCTTGCTACGACCATTGAGGCCTCTTATATTCCATGAGATGATCTTCATGATGATTGAGGGGGGGGAAGAGGGGGAAAGCTTTCCGAGATCAAGTGTATTTGCCCTGAATTGACCATAAAGCTTCCGATTTCCTGTATGAGTTTACTTGTTGATTTTCTTCCTCGTTTTTTCTCATCTTTCTGTGCTTTACCTGGGTTTTTTGTCTGACTGCCCTGGATACCCAGTGCTTTGCTTGCTCGGGCGAAGGAGCCCGCCGAGGAGTTGAGGTACACTTTATGGACTTTCCTGAGTTGATCTCTTGGAATGGTGTACAGTTTTTGGTGTCGGTAGGCGTGCTCAAGGTGCTCCAGATCTACTCCAACTAGATCCTGTTCTTCTACCTCCATTTCCTCATCCCCGTCTTCTACCTCCTGCTGCTCTGGGATAACATTCTTTGGGCTCTGTGGGGGGGGTTCCGTTTCCCGGTTCTTCCCTGGTTGTTCAGCCGCTACTTCCGTAGGCTGAGAAGTTGTGTTCTGGGGAGTTTGGTTGATAAGTTTTGTGTTTGAGGCTTCCCCTGGGTTATCTTGTAAAATTGCATATTTATTACTAGTGGATGGATCTTTACTTATCTGTGCAGGTTGCTTCCTTCCTCCCTGTCGTCTTCGCCCTGCCTGCTGCGTGAAGCCTTCCTTGTCCTTGCCATTTTCTGGATTTCCTTCCTTGGGCGGATTGTTGAGTGGGCATTCCCTGAATAGATGTCCATGCTCATGGCATTTTCTACAGCGAAAGGGAATGTGTTCGTAGTCAATGGTTTGGGCCCAGTCCTCATCCTGATATTCCAGCATAATAGATCCCGGAAGTGGCTTGGCTATGTTTAGGTAGACACAGATTCTTGCATAGGAGGTGTAGCGTCTTTGCTTGGTGGCTTCAGAGGACTTAACATATACGCCGATGGTGTTGCCTATGCCAGCTAGAACTTCTTCCAACCAGAATTCCTAGGGGAGAGAGTACAGCCTGATCCAGACTGGTGCATAGGTAAAATCTTCCTTTTCGGGGCTAAATTTTTCCGTCCAGAATCTCAAGAAGAGTCCTGCCGAATTAAAAAAATAGGGCCCGCCATCAAAAATTCGGTTCCTATCTTCCAGATTGTGGAGAATGATCGTGAAGAAACCCTTTGATCCTAGTTGGAGATCATAGTTCCCTTTTGGCCTCCACCAGTACTGTATCCATTTGATTAGTTCGCATTCCGAGGGCCAGAGCCCCAGAAACTTTCCAATCAGGGCATGATCTTGCATGTATTGTTTCTGCATTTCAATACGGGGCGAGTTTATTATATATTTTGGGGCTATTGGGGCTTGCGGAATGCACTTACCGGGGATCCAAGGGGCCGAGGTCCTGGCTGGGCTGTCTTCCTTAGCTGGATCCATCTCCGTGTCCCGATCTTTGAACGTGCCTTCGATTAGCAGCTCCGCGCGCATTTCTGGGGGCGTTTCAAAGGCCGACCGCTTCCCTCTGTTTTCCAGATCTGCATTTGCAGTAACTTGGCTGTAGGAAATGCCAATCGGCACCTCCCCCTGGCTTTGCGGGAGCCCCTGCGGGGCCATTGTCTCGTGGCCGCAGCCCCCTGCGGCTGTCAAAGCTCGAACCCTAGTTTCAGAACCGTTTCAGCTCCAGGAAGGGTCACTAATTAACAATATCATTGAATGGTTTTGATTACTATCATAAAGTCATGAGAAATTCCTTTTTTATTATTTCCCAACATTCTCAATAAAAATGTAGAGTGAAGATGTTCGGACCAGGGGCTTTGTCAAGATCAAACTGGTAAACGACTGCTTTAACTTCCTCTTTTGTGACCACCTTGTTCAACTCTTGATTATCCTCTTCCTTTATCAAATTCGGTATCTGCTCCATAAATTGTAAGATATGATCTTTTTTATCTACACCATCTTGGGTATAAAGATTTATAAAGTGGGAGGAAGCCTCCTCTTTTATCTCCTCAAAATAATTGACTCTATCTCTTGAGGCTATTTTTATTTCCTCCACTGTGTTTCTGTGTTGTCTTGCTTTGGCCTACTTATGAAAAAAAGAGGTATTTTTGTCCCCTGCTTGAAGCCACAAGGCTCTAGATTTGAGTCACCACTCCTTTTCTTCATTATGGAGCACTCTCAAATAATTTTGAAAGTGCTCTTTCTATTGCACTAAATGTTTGTTTTGAATTGCATTAGTGTCAATTTCCTCCTGACTATCTTCTAGAATATTTTTATATCTTTCAATTTCTCCTCTTGCGTTGTGGAAAGAGACTTTAAACCAGTCCTTTATTGCTTGTTTTTCCTTTTTGAGTTTTTGTTCCCAAATATACACAGGGGTTCCATCCACCCAGATTGACCAGAATGAGGAGATTAGGGGGAGGAAGACTGGGGAATCCAACCAAATTGGGTTGAATTTGAAAGGGATGGGTCCCATATTTTCTACTTTGTCGAAGGAGAGGGCTATTGGGCGATGATATGCGATACCCCAAGGGACAATTTGGGACGAAATGTTGAGCGGACGAAGGAGGATGGAGCTATGGATGAGAAAGCAATCAAGTCTGGTAGCAATGTGTCCCACCCCTAGTATTTTATTGCTCCAGGTGAATTACCCTTTAGAGGGCTGAACATCAAATAGGTCCAGTTCCGAAATCAGGTCCTCCATGTGTTCCCTGAACGGATCCCTTACTATAGTACCTCCTTCTTTTTCCCCTTGGTATAAAGTTGTGTTAAAATCTCCTGCAATAATGCAGTTGTTTTGGGCTCCAAACTCTTTGATTTTCAATAAGGATTCCCATCATTCCCCTTTTTCCCAATAATTATTAGGCATATAAAAGTTACACATAGGATAAGTGATACTTGATTGTAAATTCTTTAGTTTCACCAACGACGAGTGTGTTGATTCTACTATTTCTTCTTCTCTGAAGAATTGGGTGTTCCATACAGTGCAAATCCCTCCAGACGCTCCTCTAGCATTCAACGTTATTACATTGTTTGTTTTCCATATTTGTTTCATTTCTTGCAAGACTTCAGATCTCTGTAGTTTTGTGTCCTGAATTAGGAGGATACGAGGTTTCTCTATTTTGATTAGTTTTCCCATTGCTTCTTTTTTTTCCCCATGTCCCAAATCTCTACAATTCTAGGAGACTACCTTCATTATTTTCTGGTGTGTTTTGTTTCCCCCCTTTCGTGGGCTGAGACTGTACTTTTGTTGTTAGGGCTTTCCCACCCTTCCCTTCATTTTTAATAATTTCTTCCAGTGTTGGTTGGGTTCCTAGATCCTTATCCTGGTTAGTCACTTTTTCCCTTCTGTTTTTATTGGTTTTCCTTCCTACTTTCGTGGTTTTGACACTCTTTAGGAGTTCCATGTCCATCTCTTCCCTGATTCCTCCTGAATATCATCCTCCTGTGGTTGGGGAGGATCCAAGGGCTGGGGATCAGGCTCTACTAGAGGCAAAGTGAAGTCTGAATCCAGATTTGGATGACTTTCTTCTGTGATTTATTTTGAGTTGACCATTTCTGCCTCTATATTTTCGAGGGGATCAAATTTAGTTTTTCTACTTTCTGCTTCATCATTGATTTGTATCGGAGATTTCCCCTTGCTTGGCGAGGGAGGCCTGGAGTTGTTTTTCCTTTCCTGTTGTTGAGTTCTTGATTTATTCATCACTTTATTTCTTTTGGCTGGTTGCCATTGATCTGGCGCTTTGTGTTCAGGGTTCTCCTGGATAGCCTTGGGGCAGTTTTTTGGCGAAATGTCCATACTCATGGTAGGCTTTGCACTTAAAAGGGAGTTGTTCGTAGTCTATTGTTTGGATGTATGACCACCCATCTAGAGTTAGATGGATTTCTTTCGGAAGTCCTTTCTCTAGGTATAATTCTACACAAATATGTGTGCAGGATTGCAGACCGTCTCATGGTTTGGCCCGATCGATGAACCTTCCCAGTGTATTTTCAATGCTTTTGATAGTTTCGCCATTCCAACAGTGGAGGGGCAGGAAAGGTAACCTGGCCCAAGCTGGGACAACTGATGGAATATCATTTTAAGGGTTGAATTCTGGAGTCCTTTTATTTAAATATATCTCTCTAGTGCCCATGAAGTATGGTCCATTCCTAAAAATCAAATCTCTATCAACTTTGTTTTCAAAGAGGAATACATAAAATCCCTTACCACAGAATGTTGTTGAAGGATGTCCTTTTATCGTTTTCTTCCAGTTCTTCTCCAACCATTACGCCATTTCTTTTAGGGAGGGCCAAAGTCTCGTAAATTGTTTGATCAAGCCATTTTATGCTAGTCTTAGGGCGAAAGGTCTCGAAGAAGCGGAATGAACATGGACTTCCGAAATTTCATCCAACTTTTTGACAAAACACAACTGGGGATTTCCTTTTGAAGATTTTATGTAAAATGAGAGTAGATCTTGGAACGAAAAAAGATATGGGGGCAGGGGAGGTTGAGGAGGATCGTGAACCCCCGAACCAGAGGCAATGGTGGGTCCAAACAATGGTAGAAATCCTAGAAGCAATCAAGGGATTCACGAGGCAGCCAGGCAATCAGTTTCACAAATACATTTATCATATAATATTATCATATGAAAATATGATAATATCATAGACAATATTTGACATACATTGTTGGGTTAATATTGCAAGCAGGATTGGTGTTTTGGGAAATTACTAGCGAGAGTGGGGACTGTTTTGGGAAATTATGGGCGGGGAGTAAAAGCATGCTAATGTGTCTCACTATGTGGCAAAAAGAAAAAAGCGTTGAAATAAAAGAAACATATGAAAACTTTCAAACGAACCTATTAATCAATTTACCGAACCAGAAAACCACAAGTTACACGTAGGGTTGGGAATTTGGGCGGAAGTATGTTCGCACGAATAAAGATGTTCGTGTGAATCTGTATTCACCACAAATTCGAGCGAATATATATTGTATACACCACAAGTTCGGGCGAACATGAATTCGATCGAACATTCCATGTGCATGAATCGAATATATAATGTATACACTACAAGTTCGAGGGAATATGAATTCCATCGTACAATCCATGTGGATGACAGAAAAAAATTCAACTCTCAATCGAACTTTCTTTCACTTTGTATTAGCTGAACCAAGTTGAATGCAGGTGGATGATAGTCAAAAATTCAAGTCCAATGCTTCTAGTTAGCAATTCCACCATTGGATTGATTGCAATAAGCAATGGCACTGTGAAGGTCCTCGTTGTAGAAGCTCATAGAATAATCAACGGAGGGCAGACAACTTTCAATGAAACTGTTTAATTTTCTGTAGAGATTCAGGCCAAATTGCTAATACATCGTTGTGGATGTTCCAAATATGAAAACATTGCTCGAAGGTTCTTCAAAATTTGCAAATTTAATGGAGGGCTTCAACAGCACATCACGGAAGGCTTCAACAGCACATCACAGATTAATGGAGGGCTAAAGGATTGATGAWTTTTTTTAAATATAAATCTGTACAATTTATCCTTCTCATTTCATAATTCTTTGATATGGCGAGCATTTCATAATTCATTTCTACTGATATGGCGATTGGRGGTTTAGTAGCAAACTCTTTGATATGGCGAGCAAGTTTCGAGTGAATACATTAAATAGAACGACTTTCCACGACGGATGGTATGTGCACCAAACTTATCAATATCGAACCTAGGTTTTAGGTTTGGGTGCTACGGTAAATGGTTTGGCACTGTAACTCCTTTAATGAAAGCAATTTTCACGAAGATCTCCATATTTATGGCTTTAGAAAATATATCAATTGTTTGTATCTTTTGTTAAAATCTTCATGAGTGAATTTTGAATATATAATTTTATTTTTTTTTAAATATATTTTATATTTATATATTATATCTTTAATAATACAAAATATGAAATATATAAATTTATATTTATATATTTATATTTTTCACCCCAGGATTAGGGAGTACACACTTCAGAATTCGCCCCAACAGAGGTAATTTGATGGGGGAGTGGGGAGTATTAGTGGTTTTGGGGGAAAATTCAGAGTGGGGAGTATAACATCCAATACAAACAGTTTGGGGGAGTGGGGTTCTTTCACTGGTTGTTGGAAGACGATTCTGGCGAGTGGGGATTGGAGTGGATTGGGGTTGCTTCACTGTGGGAGATAATTAGAGGGAGTGGAGAGAGAAGGTTATTTAGGTGGAATCTACGAGGGTATGTGCCATCACTCACTCATACCATTCTTTTGTTGTCACGATTAGAAAAATATTATATAATTATTGTATCAATGGGTTCTTCACTTCATTGTTTTTGTTATTATCTTTTTTAAGCCTTCCATGTGTGTGTCATAAAACTTCTCACTTCTCCCTTGGAGACATATAACCTCATGCCAACATGATCATACTCTTTGCTCTCAGACATGCTCAATTATGCTTGTTGAGCTATTGTTCATCACTCTTATTTTCATGGTTCTCTTTAGAATGATTGTGCTTCTATAAATGTATGGAGTCTTCAGTTTAATTCATATTACATGAAGATGACTAATTATGACTCAATTATAAGTGCACCGACTTTACATATTATCAACTAGAAATCAACTATTATTGATAAAAACCTGAACTCATCAGCTAAAAACTGAGGAGGGAATCACGTGCCTTATTTTCAGTACATCTTGAAATTGAAACTCACAACATAATATTTCCTTTTCGACTAAACATACTTGCTAAAACATATTCAATTGAGTCGACTAGACTCTACTATTAGGTCAAATGGATGCGACTCGAATTGACTATTCTTGAATTCGACTATGATTCGCTTGGACTTGACTAAATTTAGACTTGACTTATGTAACTCGTTTTATACATACAAGTAACTTTATGTACTTTTACATTCATTCTTCATGTGCTTATTTAATACACGTGAGTCTCTTTATATTGATGTCCATTAAACCCAAACTCTTAGAAGTATGATACATTTTATTAGTCGAAAAGTGTATATCTATTGATAATGGACACAATTAATCACCTTTTAATCTAATAATCTATGGCTAATAATTGAAGATGTTGGCATATTCTTAGTCGTCCTCCCAAATCAATGAATGTGATTTACTCTTCATAACTTCCTTGTATTTTTTAATGTATCAGTTAACCTGTTTACTTTTTAACATTTACCTAATCATATTAAAAAATTATTGTAGCACTATATGATTGCCACGTTTAAATGATTAATTTTTAGGATTATCACGTTTGGATTTGCTCAGCTTTAGACACTTTCCTCAACTATCCGCTTATTTCATTTTCATTTTTTAACTGTGAGCACTTTTCATTTTTTAGTTATCCGCCCATGTCAAATTCCAGTTGTCCGTACATTTCATCATTCCAATTGCAAAGAAGCTTTGACATCGCTTCATCAGCCACGGACAACACAAATATCAGGGTTGTGCGATCTATGCGACCATGTTGGACATTGATGGGCACGAAAAGTAAAATTCGACTACATAGTCGACCAAAGCCAACAATGCATTAGTTGGCTAGTATAATAGTCGACTAGTCTGTGGCTCGTAGTAATTTTTTTTTCCATCCACCACCATACATAACCCAGTGGGAATAGTCACTTTCTAGCTGTCGATTTTGAACTTTGTGTGCTCGCTAATATAATTTGTTGAACGTTCTAAATGGCTGGGAGTGCACGTCTTCACTAAACTCTTTTTCAGCGACCCACTTGATAGTTATATAACAGATTAAAAAAAAATTTGATAGCAGATTTTGACACATGATGATTGCATGGTCGCCATTGTTCTTGTTAGTAGACAACCATTTATTTTCTCTGTCAGGGATTCCGTAAAGTCGATTGTGTTGAGATTGATTTGCTCGCTTAAAGTAGTCACATTGAACAACAAACAACTGGAAAACGCCGAAAAGTATCAGCTGTTAAAATTCCCCGCAGCTGGAGAACACCGAAAGGTATAGACTGGTATAATTAATTTTTTATGCTCAAGCATCGTGTCCATATACTTCGCCATCTGGAAAAAGAAACATACACTGAAATCCAATGTTTCGTTACAAATATTTCACGATCTCACGCTTCATTGCAATCTGCAACACTGCTTGCGCCATCATAAAATGATTTGTCATACAACCCATCCGTGAATATATAATTCGTCACAGCCAATTGCAATAGATGCTACAAACATATTTAATAGATATATTGATCCCTTAAATGTCAATCGAAGTGATGAAATAAATTACTCAGGAATCACTCAGCAATATGAAATAAATTACTCAGGAATCACTCAGCAATATTATATATATTGATCGCTTTAATGTCAATGGAAGTGAAGAGATAATTACCCAGGAATCACTCAGCAATATTATATATATTGATCGCTTAAATGTCAAACGAAGTGCAGATAAATTACCCAGGAATCACTCAGCAATGAATCCAGAATCAAAAAGAGGAAATGGATGATGAGATTATTACTTACCCTAAAATAGATTAGGGTGCCAACATCATTGCAGGTCCCTTAGAACCCATTACCACAGACACCCTGTTTTTCATATCAATGGGAATGAAGTGAGCATCTAGATATCCCTCGAGATTATTCTGCATTACTAGAACTAAATTCAGAAAGGTGAAATATGGAAAGTTAGGCATCCTGCATTATCTAAAGACTGCTATAATTTGAAAAGCCATAAAAGAAATTGATTCATTAACTAATTTTATTTCTTATTTTTTTTAAATTGAAAGCAAGTTAAATTAGTTAAGGTTTATAATAATTTCTTAATATAATTAGGTAAATGTGAAAAAGTAAACATGTTAATTCATGCATCTATAAATGCAAGGAAGTTATGAACACTAAATCTCATTCATTGATTTAGGAGGACAACTAAAAATATACCAACATCTTCAATTATTAATTATAAGATTAAAATTTAAAATTAAAAAATCATATTTTAAAAAATCATTAAATATCCCAATTACCAATAGATATACACTTTTAAACCTAACAACAAAGATATATTATATATCATGAACAAATCCAACCATAAATATTGGCTCCATCCACCAAAAAGCTGAAAAATTATCCATGAATAAAAGTGAAGGGCGTTTTTTCGACCAATCAACCGAACTCGACCATCAACAGATCCATGAATTCAACGAACGACCCGACCAACTGCATTAACTCCATACGTTTTCCCAACAATTGAATAGGGGTTTCTTCCACGATATTTCTCACCATACTTGTAGTATTATCAACCGGCCATGATCTTCCATTCAATCAAACAATTTGTGAGGGTTTTTCTTTGAAGATCTTATTCTCATCCGGCAACTCCATGAAGGGACAATTAATGGGATTTTACGCAGCGAAATCAACGAGGTTTTCTTTCTCACAGGAGTGTTAAAAATAGTTTCTTCTTGTATTTTTCATGTGCAGGTTTTTGTTAGCAATGTCCACGAGAAATGCTCATAAATTTATGGATTTCATTCGCAAGCATCCATGGGTAACAATCATGTTTATCCACCAACACTCGCAAGCAACAATAATGATTTGTTTCTTTTATTTTTCCATGTGCATATTTATTCTCCATCTAGAAACCATTCTTGAGTAATCTTTAAGTACCAAGCAACGTACACAAGCAAGCTTCAAGCACCGAGCTACATCTGCAATTCACACAACATCGACATTCCTCGAGCATATTCAATATCATTAATCTGGCATAAGCGCGTCTTTAAAATTTTAGAGTCTTCATCTCTTTCTCCTTTTGCATGTTTCTTCAGTCTGGCTCTCACCCATCAAGAAGAACGCTTTGGGAATATCTTCAGCACAAGCTTATTTATTTCCATGAGCATCTCAAACAACCCCAGATTCAAGTCATGCAGCAACGGAACCAAAATGTTGTAGTCTTAGGAATTGGGTAGACATTCAAGAGAGACACATTACACACATCAACACACACATAATCCCAATAAAGAAGGAGATAAATGTGGGGAAGGATATCTAAGCTATTGTTTATTCCGTTTTCAACTGTATTTGTACAATAGAAACATGGTTGGAGTGGTTATACCTGCTCCAACAAATCCTTTGTTAAGTATATTTATCCTTTATTATATACTTTACTTGAATTTATCCACTCTATTACATATATTCATGTATGTCTAATGTGTAATAATACATGTATGTGATGACTATTAAGGCCTAAGAATTCCCCTCAATAATCAGCATTGTGTGTATTACATATATCCACTATACTTTGTTAAGTATATTTATCCTTTATTATATACTTTACTTGAATTTATCCACTCTATTACATATATTCATGTATGTCTAATGTGTAATAATACATGTATGTGATGACTATTAAGGCCTAAGAATTCCCCTCAATAATCAGCATTGTGTGTAGTTGATTAGTAGAGTCACACACAATTCTGTGACATATGGGCAAAAATGAAATCATGAGATATTTTGTAGGTATAATAGATAGTACTTGACATGAACTACAGAAAATACATGACAGTGGATGAAAGCATATGACTCAAAAAAGAAGCATTTTGACAGGTTGAACCAACTAGTCATAGGAAGGTAAGCAGTGAAAGGCACAACAAGACAGAGAGAAACCATCAGAGTGAGTTATACTGTCGAGAAAATATCGTTGATCGATTATGTCATTGGTGTCAGTGTAGTGAAGATGACAAGCCATGAATACTTAAATTCAAGTGATGAAGGAACCTTAACATGAATGTTTTTTTTATATACATTAGGAGATTATAGTAAGAGGAAGCAAAAATAGACAATGAGCACCATAATAAAGGAAAGAAAACATGTATATGAAGCCCCAAATTTATCTACATGACATCTCGAAAAATAATACAAGAGGAGAGAAATCATAGGGAGTCACCCTTAATGTCAAATGGGAAGAGAAAGAACAAATTTTAGGAGACAAAGATCATAAGCATGAAGACATGGGGAGAATCCCCAAAGAGAGTTACCCTTTTCCATTGATGTCAAAGGGGGAGAGAAACATCAGGTGAGAAATATCGAAAGAAATGTCATAGGGGGAGTATGAGTGTTGCCATCAATGTCAAAGGGGGATATTGATGGAAAGTTAGTTGTCATTGATGTCAACCCTAGAAGTGAACTCTAGAAGAAGTCGAAGTAATGGGTGTATTTGAAGAAGTCTCCAAAGTGGTCCCCTTATGGCCTAGCTCTAAGCATGGCCCTCACGGGAAGGTGCTTTGAAGAATTCTAAAAGAAGCCCTAGAAATATGGCCAAGTGGTTAAGTAGTTAAGAAGCCCTGACGATGTGGTCATGCAACCCAAAGTTGATTGAAGAAGAAGACCATGAAAGACATTGCAAATGCATGTAACACACCCATACATTGATAATATTATTCATGTCATTTCCAATGGTAGGTGGTACGTCATGTGGTTCCTCACAGTTGAGGATATTTACCCTCTTAAATATGAATCCCCAAAAGAAAATGAAGAATCCCCATATCTAAGGACAAAAAGTTACAATTCATCCCCTAAAAAGTGTTGCAAATAATAAGTTACAAGTATGCCCCATTGCAATGAATATTAAAATAAATACTAAGGATATTGTTGGTAAAGTCGGCCCCAATGGAATAATCATTAAAAATTAAATTGAACTTTATTTGGGTAAAGTCGTCCCTAAAAAGAGGGTTCCAGATATAGTATAAATAAGGCACCTAGGAGTTCATTTTTGACATCAAATCGAGTGTTTTTTATCTGTGGTAACCAAGAAGATCTGAGGTGAATTTAAGAGGGAAGATGAAGTGAAGAAGGGAGAAATTCCAAGGGAGGATGAAGTGTTGTGATGATCTGTTCTAAGGTATGTTATTTAAAGGTCATCTTTCCATTTTCTCTATAAAAAAATTCTAGAATAATTCAAATAGTGAAACTTGGAAGTTGTTGAGAAGACATAACAAGGTACCTGTGGTTAACATTTTATATTGTGGATCATTTTACATCTGGCGATACACTATGTGGAAGATATGGTTTTTGACTAGTCCTGAAACTAGTTTCAAACATGTGTTCCAGGAAAAACAATCATAAATTCTTCATAGAGGATACAAATTATGTGAGACCAATTGCAGTGGAAAGAGGATAGTATGTAGTATCATGTGTACAAGTTTCATAATCAAATATCAAATATTGAGTGTGTGGCATGTTGTATAAGTTCACTCTGTAAATTTGTTCGACTGATAAAACAAATGATAGAGGTAGCCTAAAAACCGACTTTAGAGATGGGTACTAGCCTACTCAGCTCAGAGAGGGCTCTCTCCTTTCACTTGGTATTTCTTTGACAATCAATGGCTAGGTGTTGTTGTTTTGGGTTTTTTTTTTTCTAGAAAGTAAAGGGAGGGACACTTAGGGCTATGGATTCAAACTTTTGAAACAAATGGAAGCACCGACTTGTATGTAGAAATCTCCAGAGGAGAAAGGCTAAATGAGGCGATAAATCTAAGTTATAAATTGTAAATTTGTAGAGTGTAGAAAGAAAAGAAAACATATAACTGCATCAGAACATTAAATAAATGAATTTTGAATTAGTTAGGAATAACTTAACACAATTTAAATTGCTTGAGCCAAGAGCATCACAAGATGAATTCTGGGCCTTTGACTATCCAATTTAAACATAAGACAATGAAAATGAAACCATAAATACAAGATATACATACAGAGAGAGGAGACAAAACTCAGATCACCACCATTAGAATCTTTTCAGGGAAACTTCAAGACTTTTGCATGTGTATTCAATTCAGCTTCAGAAAATTAGATTCAAGTTCTGAATAGATAAAATTGTTCCCTTACACTTCTTCCAACCCTTAATACATTTGGAACTCCTAATATTTATACAAGCTGAGTTCCTTCAGTTTGAAACCGATTACAAAATAGGAAACAATTTGAGTTTCTGAAACTGATTACAATAATTACAAGGGACATTTTCGATTTTGAAACCGATTACAATGATTGACAAGAAAATGTTTCATGATCTGACTGCTGACTCCTGTGATGCTTCAGTTCTGTTCTTTTCCACTTGTTTCTTCTCCGTTACCGCGGTTATGATAGGATCCATGATTGTGATGAAAAATACCTGGAAATGAGCAGAAATGGTGTGCAATTGGTGTACTGTTGAGTTGTAGTTGAATGAGGGTGGTCGCGCCAAGTTTCAAACGATCTAGTGTTCGAAAAAATAATAAAATAAATAACAAATTCCCCTTTATACCTTTTCCAAATTTTGGGGCCGTGAGGAAGTGGTTTGGGGCAACCCGCTTTTCACCCCGAAATGCACCTGGTGGGGCCACGTATCCCCGACCGAAAACCACAGTTTAAATTTCAGCCCACTTTTCACCCTGAAATGCACCTAGTGGCGCCACGTATCCCTAACTGAAAACCACGGTTTAAATTTCGGCCCGCTTTCCAAAATTAACCTCCGCGCAATTTCCTCCCCCAAAATCATCCTCGACCATTGATTTGGAGAGTTCACGATCCACAACGTATCGGGTCTCGTCAGCTTAGCACCCCCACCAGATTTAGTCTCTCCCTACCACATTTAGCCCCCTCTCTAGTTTGTCGGGATTCTAGACCAGTTTAGCGTCCCTCTAGATCCTAAAAACTTTATTTCACATAAAAAATTTACTGGTGACTAACATGGGATCCAACTGGGGATGTTATCCTCCTAGTGAGGTAGCAAAGAACTCATAGACCCGGTGTCTGATCCATTGGGTTGCTCCCAAAACATGTGTGTACCCTTCTCTGACCTATCACCAGTATCCACTGAAAACCAGAGTCTGTACACTGCTCTCAACTGAAAACTGAACTCTAACACACCACTACAATCTGAATGTACACACTACTGAAAACAAAAAATGAAAACTGCTTGACCAACAAGCATATTTTCACACTCCTATCTACTCTAAAAATGTTGAAATGAATAATCAATCAAGTGATGCTAAAGTGCCAATGCAACCATGCAAGAATTTTATCCATTGTTTGATTTCTTTGCACATGCTTGCTCCAAAGCTTGTTTACTAATAATTCATTCAAAAATTTATCTATAAATTTAAATCTCAAAAAATTAAAAACATTGGGACTATTTACTGCCTCCAACAAAACTACAAATGGATCCTCCAGAAAATGCATAAAACAACAATCATGTTTCACCCCTTCCAATGCATCCTTGTTTTCATGTAGTTCAACTTGTTGATTTGCACAAAGGGGATGAAAAATCTGCTGAGACTGTTTTAAATAACAATCTTTTGAATCGGAAGATAATGTTGGCTGAAATGAAACCCCTTGTGGCAAGCAATCCATATCTAACACTTGCGTTGATTGACCATCATCTTTATTTCCAAGCTGGTAGTTGATCACAGGCTGCAAATATGAACTAAAATAACCTTCCATGTAATCAACAACACGATCATTAAATGCATGAGAAGGTTGTTGGTCTCCCTTACTAATAACAATATGCTCATGTGAAACAATGTCACTGTGAATGTAATCAGACTTCCCTGCTTTCTCTATTATCTCATGATTTACTTTCAACAATTCAAAGAAAGAAAAACATAATGGAAGATAATTTTCATTGGCACGTCCATTGCTTTATTCATAATCAACATCATTCCTGGAGGATTTCTGATTTGAAACATTATAAACATTTTGCTTCAACAATTTAAAAGAAGAAAAACACGATGACAAAGTTCTTTCACCTCATTCCAAACTTTCTTCATTTTCTTCACTGTTGTCATATGCACATTTTTCGATTTATTTGGATTGTTGAATACAATCATTTTCATATTTAGAAAGTGCAACTCCTTGTTCTGAAAATTCAACCTCATAATCATCATTGTACTTATCTTACCTAGGTTCGCCTAAAATCTCTGTAATGTCATCGAACATGAAAATTGAGGTAGTGGCTTGTTCTTTTGCAGGATGATCTGCAAATTCACATTTATGGCTATCATGAAAGGGCTGAAGATATGTATTAAATTTCTGCAATGAAACTCTTGATGGAAAGAAGGACATGGATGATTTGGAAAACAATTCATCATCATGTTCATCATATATAGGCAAATCAACAACATCTGCAATGTCATTTAACAAGGAAAATCTTGGGACATCAACCTTCTCTTTAACAAGCTAATTTGCAAATTCATTTTCTTAACTGTCTACAAATTAATACATAAAGCAATCAGCCCCATGCTTATCATGGGATGGATCAGAAGCTAAATTAACACCTTATTTTTCAATAAGTGAAATATAATCCTTTTCAAAATCATTAGTATTTATAACTTCAATAGTACATATGATATTATTAACCCTCTGCTCAAGATTCAAATCAATTGTTTTTTGTTCATATTTACTGTGATGTTCTTTAGCATCCAACTCTTCATTTCGAATTTGTTTACATGCTTGAATATTGTGTTGAATCTCCTAATCATCATTAAACATTTGATGTAAGGACTTAGGTCTTCTTTCCATCATAAGGAAAGACAAATCTTGGTGAAAGGTTGTTGCATAATGGAGCATGGAAACAACTTCAATGGGCTGAATCTCTTTGGGAAACTTGTAATAAATACTGGCAAACCTTCTACTAAATGTAGAAACAGTTTCATTTCTCTTCCTTTTCAAAGTATGGAACTATGTAATATGTAGATCCAAATATTTCCTCTTGCCCTAAAATTTCAAAAAGACATTCTTCAATTCCTCCCATGAGCTAATTGTCTCTAGCTGCAAGTGTTTAAACCAGTCTTTGGTATCCCCTTTCAAGGATTGAGAGAAGGTCCTCATACAAACATCATCATGATCAATCTCAAACAAATGTATAAAATGTTCAAAATCTTGGATGTGTTTTTCAGCTGTGATGGCATTAGGTTCTCCATTAAACACAAGTAGGTACTTATAGTGCTTTGGAGGAAAATTATGAAGGATGTGAGGTAATTTTAAAGGTATGTATCTATCTTAAATTTTGGAAGGTGTTGGATCAATTATATGATGTGACATATCAGCCTTGATTTCATGAGGCTCATCAACTTGGCTGTGGTCAACACATGACTCAGATGGAAGATTTTGATCAAAATCAGTGATACAATGAGGAGATATATGTACAACTTTAAGAGGAGGATATAGAATTTCAAGATTCTCATGATCATCAGTCGAATGAAACAGGCAAATAAATTGTTTTTAGCATGTTCAGGAAAGGACAAAAGGTAATTAGTAACAAAAAATATTATGTCTTGGAAAAAACTCAACTTTAGGTACTTGTTTTCTCCCATGATGTCCTTTCATACCTCTATCAATGGATCTCATCCTCCAGTGGAGTCTCTGAATTGCATTTGAATCTTTATTGGTGTCGCCACGTGGAAATGTGCAACCTTCTTGTGCCTGACCTCTATCCACATCATAAGTCGGGTCTAAACCTTATCATTTCTCCCATGGAAGATTTCACCTTCACTCCCCAGAAACAACGCCCGAATGTTAGCACTCTGTAAATTTGTTCGGGTGATAAAACAAATGACTGAGGTAACCTACAAACCAACTTTAGAGCTGGGTACTAGCATGCTCAGATCAGAGAGGGCTCTCTCCTATCACTTGGTATTTCTTTGACAATCAATGGCTAGGTTTTGTTGTTTTGGGGGATTTTTTTTATAATTTTGCTGGCAAGTAAGGGGAGGGACACTTAGGGATATGGAGTCAAACTTCTAAAATGAATGGAAGCATTGAATGGTTTATAGAAATGTCTAGAGGAGAAAGGATAAATGAGGCGATAAATTTGAGTTATAAATTGTAAATTTGCAGAGTGTAGGAAGAAAAAAAAAACATATAACTGAATCAGAGAATTAAATAAATGAATTTTGAATTAGTTAGGAAGAACTTAACATAGTTTAAATTGCTTTAGCCGAGAGCATCACAAGATGAATTTTGGGCATTTGACTATCCAATTTAAACAGAAGACAGTGAAAATGAAATCATAAATACAAGAAATAGATACAAAGAGAGGAGACAAAACTCCTATCACTACCATTAGAATCTTTTCATGGAAACTTCAAGACTTTTGCATGTGTATTCAATTTAGCTTCAAAAAATTAGATTAAAGTTCTGAATAGCTAAAATCGTGCCTTTTCACTTCTGCCAACCCTTAATACATTTGGAACTCCTAATATTTATACAAGTTGAGTTCCTTCGGTTTGAAACCGATTACAAAAAATGAAACGTTTCAGTTTCTAAAACTAATTACAATAATTACAGGGGACAGTTTAGGTTTTGAAACTGATTACAATGATTAGAAAGAAAATGTTTCATGATCCGACTGCTGACTCCTATGACGCTTTAGTTCCATTCTTTGCCACTTGTTTCTGCTATGTTACTTTGATTATGATAGGATCCATGGTTGTGATGAAAAATACCTGGAAATGAGAGGAAATGGCGCGCAATTGGCATACTATTGAGCTGCAGTTGAACAAGGGTGGACACGCCAAGTTTTAAACGGTCCAGTGTTTGAAAATATAATAAAATAAATAACCAATGCCCCTTTATACCATTTCCAAATTTCAGGAGCATGAGGAAGTGGTTTGGGGAAACCCGCTTTTCACCTTGAAATGCACCTGGTGGCACCATGTATCCCCGACCAAAAACCACAGTTTAAATTTCAGCCCGCTTTCCAAAATTAACCTTCACGCAGTTTCTTCCCCCGAAAACATCATCAATTGTCAATCTAGAGAGTTCGTGATCCGCGATGTATTGAGTCCCATCAGCTTAGCGCCCCTGCCAGATTTAGTCTCTCCCTGCCATATTTAGCCCCTTCTCTAGTTTGTCGGGATTCCAAACCAGTTTAACATCCTACTAGATCCTGAAAATTTGATTTCACATAAAAAAAATTAATGGTGACTAACACACTCTTCAGAATAGGACAAAATTCAGGAAGGTTTTCCATTTTCTCTATAACTTTTGTTTTGACAAGTTTTAGAGCCTGAAATTTTGAGGAGATGGAATAAAGGTCTCAAAATATCTTTGGTTAAAACTTTAGACAATGCCTCACAACAGTTTCATAGATATGTTGTGGAAGTCAGAGTTCCTGAATGGTCCTAAAATATGTTTCAAACAAGTCAACTTGACATTTTTTCTATAAATTTTTTTATGGGACTTTCCAGACTGTGAAATTTTCATAGGTTTGACAATACATACATAAGTACCTCATATAGAAATTTCAGAATAAAAAATGGAAAATTGAGCTCGTGGTGAATATTACAAGTTTTCATATTTGATGTATGTTATGACACATGCTTGAGGAATATGTTGACACTTGGTTTGAGGTATGTTATGAATGTTATGGTACATGCTTGAGACATATTTTGGCATATATTTGGTACATGTTTTATGGATTTTATGGAACATGCTTGAGGAATATCCTTGGTACATGGTTATGGATGTTATGGCACATATATCTTGGCACATGGTTTGATACATATATTGGTAATGTTGGGAATATGGTTGAGAAATGTTCGTAGTGATATTGGCATATGATCTATGTGAGTAGATCTAGTTTCATTGATGATGTATCTGTATCAGTAACAGTGATAGGTTGATGATGATATATCAGTGACAGGTTGATGATGATGATGAATCAACATCAATGACAGTGAAAGTTCCAATGGCATATTGAGTCTCCATTTATATTTTAGGAAGGTAGGAAGGGGTAAGGAAAGGGAGTTGGAGCTTCCTTCAGGTTGGTTCCTATAAATCAGGGGGTTGGAGCCTCCTTCTAGTTGGAGCTGGAGAATTCAGGGATTTGTAGCTTCCTTCAGGTTGGAGCCTGTAAACTAGGGGGTTGGAGCCTCCTTCTAGTTGGAACTAAAGAATTCGAGGAGTTGTAGATTCCTTCAGGTTGGAGCGTGTAAATAGGGGGTTGGAGCCTCCCTCCAGTTGGTGTTGGATAATATTGGAAGTTGGTGATTCCTATGAATATAATCCTCCAATATATAAGAAAGCATTATGTTGTTTTCTCCCATTTGGGTTTCCACATAAAAATATCGCATGTATTGTGTATGATGTGATACATTGTTAAATGGTACTATTTATGGTTATATGTTCATGACATGTTGAATGAAATCATAAGTGAATAAAATTGTTAATAAGTTAATGTTTACATGTTCTGGTTAAAAATGGTAAAAAGCGTTAAATATTGATTCACCTCCCCCTCTCAATATTGGTGAATATTCCAACAACGAGGATTTGTTTGAAAGAGTTAGATTAGAGAATGGTTGAAATGATTTTTTTTGTAATATCATTATATGCGTACTAATCACATAATGTTTCATCCCTAATTTGCATGTTCTTCGCAGGCCTATGGCTATCTTTTTTTGTGTTCTACATTTCTTGAATTTATTGTTAATAAATATTGTTGGCACTTTATCTTAAGCATAGTACAAGGCTTAGTTTGTTTCTCAAGGGTTTTAGCGTGCTAGTTTTTTCCATACAAAACGTTATGCATGAGAAAGGAAAAATAGCTATTATGAGTAGGATGGAAAAATGATTAAAGGCATCAAAGAAATATGGTATAAACACCTAATTAAATATGTTAGATATGATTTTATTTGTAAAGATTACATGAAAGTTGAATCAAATTAGATGTGATTATATATGATTAACCTTTTTTATATTTATGATAGACTATTTTGTCCACCTATCTTTGTGCAAGGAAACAAGCTACACCCCTTGATAAACATTAACCTCTACTTAAGATACAAATCTCAAAGTAGAAGTGAACGGATTAGCTTGACATGCTAAAATTTTTATTGTCCTAAAATTGCTTTTAAAGTTTGTGTTTAGGGATTTGAAACAACCAACTACAAACCAAAATTTGTTGACATCTCTTTGTCTCTGAACCCATGCTTTCTTTCTTTTTCTTTCTTTCTTTTGACATTTTTGTGAGTATTGTTCAAATTCCTACTAGTGCTATTATTTTTTTAAGGAAGTAAAGGAACCATCGAATATTGACATGTTAGGCCTTAACTTGAATGATGAAAGTTCTCATGACATCCAAGATGGTAAGCCAAAATAATTATGATGATGTATTTATGAATAGGGGTACATTTTAGAGAGTTGTTTGATATTAATATCCATCAAGGGATAGAATATGTCATTGTTGTTGCATGAGATATGTTTCCCATGTTGTCTTGATAGAGGAAAGCACATGGAAATGTATCATGAGGGTTGATATGGAGCATATGAGTGCTTGATTCGGCTCACTATATTTGGAGTAGGGATGGATGTAGAAAAAGAAGTAGGTAGACGCTTCAAGCATCATATGCTAGGGCATACAATGGTAACATAAGTACTCGATTGAGAAGTACTTGGTAATTGTATTTGGAGAAGGCACGATGTGGGGAATGAAGTAGGTAGATGATTCAAGCATCACATCCTCGAGCACACACTTGTAAGAATTTTTCTAGAGTTGTATTTAATCACATATGTAAATGGGCATATGACTACAATACCTATTTAGACATTTGTAGTCTAGACATAGACCTAGGTGATAGGGGGCATATTGTTTTCTTGGATACCTTGTTAATAAKMTTTAARTGGGTAGGTGTTTATACCAAGTCAAGTTTAAAGGGGGGGGTGTTGGGTTAATATTGAGTCAATAATATAGTAACTAAGATAAATTTGATTCAAACAATAGTGGATTTATTGTTGGTGGTTTACAAAGCCATGCTATTTGCACATGGTATTTGATGTGATGAAGACTATCTAAAGGCTTGAAGAACTCCATTGTAAAATGCTTTAAGTGGCTTGGTGTTTGGGAAGCTTGTCCAAGGAAATAACATATCTCAATTTAGGTGTTGGTTTTATTGGGTAAGATTTTCTAAGGTAAACATTGGTTCCATGTGTTTTTTGGTGTTTATTGTGTCTATCTCGTTGTGTTATTTATTTCTCTTAGTTTTAACATTTGGTATCAGAGTAAGACAAATTTGGACTGTCTAGCGAGAGTGGTTTGATGGAAGAAGTACATTGAGGATAGAAGATGAAGAACTTGGTTAATGTGTGTCTGATTCAACTCACTTTGTATGGTGCAGAGAGGGATGAAGGTAAAAAATATGTAGATGCATCCTTCATCATTTTCTCGAGAATATAGTGGTAAGATAAGTACTTGGCTAAGAATTACTAGGTTTATGTAATTCTATATAGAGAAGAATGTATGATGGCAATGAAATATTTTGATGTTTCATGGCATCACATGTTCAAGCATACAATTTTAATTATTTTTATGGAGTTGAATTTTATCACATATGTAAATGGACATATGGTTGTAAGACCTATTTGGGCATATGTACCCTTGGTTTGATGAATCATTGGTGTAAATTTTAGATGCAAACTTATGTGATAGGGGGCATGCTATATTATTAGATACATGTTGAGTAATTGGGTTGGTTGTCATTGATGTTAACCCTTGAAGAAAGTCCTATAGCGAATTCTGGTAGCACAAAGGTTTGGGTAATGGACCCAAGTTTGTTTGATGGATAATGGTACGAGTTTTGATATATTTGCAGGTAAAACTATTCTAGATGGATAGTAAATGTCATGACATTTCCAATGGCATGTGGAAATCCACATAACTCCTCACAGTTAGAGAGTTATGGCCATGTGAAGTTGGAGAACCCTCATGAGTCATATAGAAGCCCCAAAAGGTCAAAGTAGTCAAAGTGTTTGCAAAGAAGAAATTATTTAAATAATAAAGTGAAGTGATGAGTGTACATAAGTCAAATATGATGCAAAATAAATTATTTAAATAATAAATTTAATGGAGAACTTACTAATTATGGAAACTGGTTAAGTTAAGTGGACAAGTGGTTATAAGTGGGTTAACCCTAAAATAAGGAAAGTGGGTTAAGATGGTTAGAAGGTAACCCCTTGAGGAAGCTACATAAAAGTATAAATAAGAGGCAAGGGTCTCTCATTCAAATCACACTCGAATATCATTGAATATCTATTTTTGTGAAAGGTTATTTGGGAAGGTATTATTGATAGAGAAAAAGTGTGGCAAAAAAATGCAACATTAAAACTGTGGCAGGAAAACTGCGACAAAATAAGTGCAGCAGAAAAAGTGCGGTAGAACAATTGCAGCAGAAAAAGTGTGGCAGGAAAACTGCGGAAGAAAAAGTGTAGTAGGAAAATTGGGGCAGAAAAAGTGAAGTAGAATAATCGCAGCAGGAAAGTTGTGGCAGAAAAAAATGCAGTAGAAAAAGTGCGACAGAAAAATTGTGGCAGTGGATTCGCAACAGCAAAACCGCGGCAACAGAATGCTACAAGAAGAAAAAAAGGGTATGGTTTTCATATGTGTAGTGTTGAATTTATGAATCAAGTTGATGGTTTTCCTTATAAATATGTTGGATGCCCTCTTGGGAGTTTATGGCTTGCTGTAGAGTTGATCTGAGGCAGATCTACTGAATTTTAGTATTGGTTCATGTTTGAGGGATTTTGGTTGAGGTACATGTTGAGTACAAGGTTGAGACAAGTAGTTGATGAGTTGACACATACATGAGTTGTATAGTTGGACACTTGTTAGTAGTATTGTTGACACAGGGCTGATGATGTAGCATACTTGTCTTGGTATATTATTAGAAGAACATATTGATCTCGGTGATGATTATGAGTTGTTGTGATATGATTGGTTGATGCACATCTTGGTGATATTGTGCATATGGTTGAGAGTTGTCTTGGTGATTGATCTTAGTGAGTAGATCTGATTTGGTTGATAAGATTGATGAGACAAGTTGTTGTGATAGGTTGTTTGGACAGGTTATTGTGAAAAGTTATTTGTACAGGTTTGGTGCATGGTTGATGCACTTGTTTATGGTACAGGTTGAGGTACATGTTGATGTATGGTACATGTTGGCACATGTTATTGTTACAGGTTGTTATAGGTTGTTTTTTATAGGTTGATTGGTACAGTTTTACAATAGTATATCTCACAGTGATAGTGTGACAATGGTTCCATCATTCTACTTATATTCCAGGGTGGTAGGATGGGGCAAGGACAGGTGGTTGTATCCACCTTCCGGTTGTAGCTGGAGAACATAGGGAGTTGTATCATCCTTCTGGTTGTAGCCTGAGAATTGGGGAGTTGGAGCTTTCCTCATGTTGTAGCCTGAGAAAATAGGGGGTTGGAGCCTCCTTCCAGTTGTAGCTAGAAAACAAAGGAAGTTGGTGCTTCCAATGAATGTAATTCTTAAAGACATATAAGAAAAAGCATTATGTGGTTTTCGCCCGCTTTGGGTTTTCACGTAAAACATTGGTGTACTGTGTATGTGTGTGATTGTGCATTTGTTCATTGTTTATTTACTCTGCAATTATTGGATGATAATGCTACATTGATATAACACTTGCATTTTATGGTGAAAAAGGATTAAAATGCTCTATTACGGATTCACCCCCCCTCTTAATAATCCAACAATTGGTATCAGAGCCAGTTCTTTCAGGAAACAATTTAACTACTGGAAGGAGATAATGGATTATTTTGAGAATGGAGTACCAATTTTTAATGGTCAGAATAGTTTTAAGAATGATATGTGGAGCAGAAGAATGAAAGTATTTTTACAGGCACAAGTATTTTTACAGGCACATGGACATTATATTTGGCTATCAGTTGTTACATGATATGATAGTTAAAAAGGAGAAAAGACTCTAGCCAAGAAGGAATTGAATAAGAATAACAAAATAGCAATGGATTTCATCTAGGAAGGATTACCTAATCCGGTAAGAGAAAAGGTTTGTAAATGTTCATCAGCCAAAGAAATTTCGGATAAGTTACATGACCTATATTCTTCACCCATCGTAGATTCAAAAAATGCCAAAGAATATGCATATACAATCAAGAAGAATTATGTTCACCATGTCAAACAAATTCAGAAGATGAAAAGTACATAATCACCAAAGGTATGCTGTTTTTCTTTAATTGTGAAAAACATAGACATCTTGAAATAGAATTCCATGAAGGAAATGAGACAAAAAATGTAATTGAAAAGGTAGACAATTATGAAGTAGAATTGATTAGTGCTTTGGATGAACTAAGAGAAGAAAACAAGTCACTCAAGAAAGAATTGATGAAACAAAAGGAAAGTGTTTACATTTTTAAAGAAGCCCAACATGTCATCTATAAATTAAGAACTTGGCTAGAAGAAGCTAGAAAGATCGAAGAAAATATTGAATATCAAAAGACATATTTGGAAGCCAACATAGAAGCACAGAAGGAAGAATCAGAAATGAGAGAGAAGATATTGACAGATCATCTTAAGGAAAGAACTAACGATCTAAACCAGCTTGAAGCAGAGTTTGGTCAAGAAGAGAAAGGACTTGAAGAAGAAATAATCACATTAAAAATTCATATTGAAGAAACGAAAAGAACAAAAGAAGTCATGACGTCTCAGATAATGAAGAAAGAGGAAGAGGTTGAGAAGCTTGAAGAAGAAGTTGTCATATTGAGAAGTAAAATTGTCAAGCTCAACAAGAACGTTGAAGAGAGAAAAACATCCACATCAGTTATAGAGAATGAAGAGAAGCACTCTATGTTGCTAGAAAAGAAGAATGCAAAAGTACTCAAAGGAAGGAATCATGGTCAACTAGAGTCTAAGAAAACTATTGAAGATACATCTTCAAGAAGACCATCCATGTTCAAGCCACAAAGAAGCTTCAATCATGATCATGATTAGTCAAGGAAAAAATTCAGAAGGACTATGCCACAAAGAAGATCATTCACTCTCAGGTATGCAAATTTATTTTATGGTCATTGTTTTTATTGTACTAACTTTGGACATAAGGTTGCAGATTGCAAGGATTATAAAAGAAATGTTCAAGCAAGAAATGCCTATGTGGCCCCATGTAACATTGAATGTTACAAATGTCATAACTAAGGACACATATCTAGTGATTGTAGAAGCATGATATATACTCCTATGAAATAGAACACTGATATCACGTGTAAGAAAGTATGGATAAGAAAACACGAAGAACAGGTGAACAAAGACCAGGTCCCAGAGATCGCAAGATTGGCAATAAAACAAGATGAATAAAATTCTACAAAGAATAAGAAAGATGTTAGATACAAAAAGGTTTGGAAAACAACTGAAATAAAATAAGGACAAGTAAATAAGAAACAGGTTCAAGAGATTGTACTTTCAGGCATTATAGTGAAAGATGAATCCACAGACAAAAAGAAAGAAGCTAGAGCTCAGAGAGATGATGAATCTACCAATGAATATGATGATGAATACACATCAGAGAAATAATTGTTTTGATCCATCTGGGTTAGAGAGTCCTAGGTAACATGAATATTAGATAGGGCGATTCTATGCGATAGTTGTGACATACCAACGAACCATCCTTCGAGAAGCTTGAAAAGTTTGAATAGACAGATCCAGAGTAGTCAGTTAGCAGAAGTACAATCAGTTGTAGTAGTGAATACTTCATGATAGTACAGTGATAAATGGGTCAACGTTATGGACATTGTGTAGTAGAGTCCTGGATAGTATGGATAGAGATGGATTCATAAGAACAGTTAGTAGGTTTGGAAATATATATGACAGTGGACGAGAGCATGGATTCAAAGATTGGTTCAAAGAGTGGTTCAGAGACAAATTAACATTATCATAATGGATGATAATTACACAGGAAATGGCTCGAACAATGCTAATGGATTAAAAATTGACAGATATTTTTTGGACACATGTAGTGCATACAAAAATTCACATTCCAAATATAGTAATGCTCAAAAAAACAATAACAAAACTTCATAAGAGCTATGGAAAGGAAGACCAAAAAATGTGAAGCACTTCAGAGTATTTGGAAGAAAATGCTACATCAAAAGAGAAGATGGCAGAATGGAAAAGTTTGACTCTCGTCTGGAAAAAGGAGTACTTGTTGGTTACTCAAGTACAAGGAAAATATACAAGTGTTACAATATGAGGTTGAACAAAGTTGTGGAAAGCATCAATGTAACAATTGATGAAACAGGTGGAGAAGAATTAAAGGAAGAAGAAAATGAATCAATGGAACAACTTTACGAAGAAGAAGTCTACATCGAACAACTATAAGGATTTCAATTGTCAGAGAATGCACATCACGTGTGCAAATTGAAGAAGGCCTTGTATGGTCTAAAACAGGCTCCTAGAGCATGGTACTCTAGACTGGATAAATATCTAGAGTAGGCAAGGTTCAAAAAATGAAGTGAAAACAACAAACTCTACATCAAGGTAACTCAAGATAGTATTTTATTAATTGAATTTTATGTTGATGATATTATTTTTGGAAGCAATCATGATAGGTTAAGCCAGAAATTTGCAAAGGATATGCATAATGAATATGAAATGTCATTACTCGGAGAACTATCCTTCTTTCTGGGTATTTAGATACGTCAAAGCAACCAAGGAATTTTTATTTCTCAAACTAAGTATACCATAAAAATGCTAAAGAGGTTTGGAATGGAAGATTACAAACTAGTTACCATTCCTATGCAAACCAGTTGCAAGTTGAGCAAGGATGATGATTCAAATTCTATAGACCAGAGGCAGTACAAATCAATGATTGGTAGCTTACTGTATGTGACACCATCCAGACCAGATGTAATGTAGGAAGTTGGAAATGTGACACAATTTCAAGCTGCACCAAAGGAATCACATGTATTAGCATTGAAGAGGATTTTCAAATATCTCAAAGGAACATAAGAGTTTGGATTATGGTATCCAAAAGGAAAGGATCTATCACTTATTGCCTACACAGGTGCAGATTGGGCAAGTTGCATTGATGAACAACGAAGCACCAGTGGAGCAACGTTCTACTTGGGTGAGTGTTTAGTATCTTGGCTAAGAAAGAAACAATCATCAATATATTTATCTACAGTGGAAGAAGAGTATATTGCAACAACATGATGTTGTACTCAAGTTCTATGGATGAAACAAACTTTGACAGATATACAGGTTGAGTATGATGAGCTCATTCCAATCGATTGTGATAATACAAGCGCCATCAGTATCTCAAAGAACCCGATGATTCACTCAAAGATGAAGCACCTTCCAATCAAGTATCACTTTCTATGGGAACATGTTGCAGAGAAGAACATCCGAGTTGAATATGTGGGCACAAAATAACAAGTGGAATACATCTTTACAAAACCACTTCCAAGGGAAGCCTTTGAGTATCTTCTCCAGATACTCAGAGTAATTTCTACTCCAAAATGAATTCTTTTGAATGCTTATCTTATATGTCTTAGATTTACATGAGGAAGCACCATAAAGAGAACAGCTCAGGTTGGGAGATAAGTTTCAAGAAGAGTTCAGTCAGGGGGAGTATCCCTAAGGACATTTCAGTTAGGGGGAGCATCCCTAGATGGAAAGATACCTTTTCCACTAATGACAAAGGGGGAGAGATTTATTAGATGCAGAGCACAAAGGCATGGTTCCAGGGAGAGTAATGGTCACGGGAAGAACATGAGTGATATGACCTCAATATTGCATGACATGAATTCAGTATTGCATAAGAGTTTTTCCATCAATGCCAAAGGGGGAGATTGTTGATTAATTGGGTTTGTTGTCATTGATGTCAACCCTTGAATAAAGTCCAATAGCGAATTTCGGTAGCACAAAGGTTTGGGTAATGGACCCAAGTTTGTTTGATGGATAATGGTATGAGTTTTGATATATTTGCAGGTAAAACTATTCTAGATGGATAGTACATGTCATTCCATTTCCTATGGTATGTGGAATGTCACATAACTCCTTACGGTTAGAGAGTTATGGCCATGTGAAGTTGGAGAACCCTCATGAGTCATCTAGAAGCCCCAAAAGGTCAAAGTAGTCAAATTGTTTGCAAAGGAGAAATTATTTAAATAATAAAGTAAAGTGATGAGTGTACTATAAGTCAAAGATGATGCAAAAGAAATTGTTTAAATAACAAATTTAATGGATAAATTACTAATTATGGAAAGTGGTTAAGTTAAGTGGACAAGTGGTTATAAGTGGGTTAACCCTAAAATAAGGAAAGTGGGTTAAGATGGTTAGAAGGTAACCCCTTGAGGAAGCTACATAAAATTATAAATAAGAGGCAAGGGTCTCTCATTAAAATCACACTTGAATATCATTGAATATCTATTTTTGTGAAAGGTTATTTGGGCAGGTATTATTGATAGAGAAAAAGTGCGGCAGGAAAACTGCAACAGAAAAAGTGCGGCAGAAAAAGTGCGTCAAAAAAATTGCAGCTGGAAAATTGCAGAAGAAAAATTGTGGTAGAAAAGTGCGGTAGAAAAACTACAGCAGAAAAAGTGCAGAAGAAAAATTGCGAGAGTGGATTCGCTACAACAAAACCGCGGCAATAGAACACTACAAGAAGAAAAAAAGGGTATGGTTTTCATATGTGTAGTGTTGAATTTATGAATCAAGTTGAGGGTTTTCCTTGTAAATATGTTGGATTCCCTCTTGGGATTTTATGGTTTGCTATAGAGTGGATTTGAGGCAGATCTACTGAATTTTAGTATTGGTTCATGTTTGAGGGCTTTTGGTTGAGGTACATGTTGAGTACATGGTTAAGACAAATAGTTGATGAGTTGACACATACATGAGGTGTATAGCTAGACACCTGTTAGTAGTATTGTTGACACATGGTTTATGGATGATGTAGTATACTTGTCTTGGTATATTATTGGAAGCACATATTGATATTGGTGATGATTACGAGTTGTTGTGATATGCTTGGTTGATGCACATCTTGGTGATATTGTGCATATGGTTGAGAGTTGTCTTGGTGATTGATCTTGGTGAGTAGATCTGATTTGGTTGATAAGATTGATGAGACAGGTTGTTTTGATAAGTTGTTTGGATAGGTTATTGTGATAGGTTATTTGTACGAGTTTGGTGCATTGTTGATGCACTTGTTTATGGTAAAATTTGAGGTACAGGTTGATGTATGGTACATGCTGGCACAAGTTATTGGTATAGGTTGTTACAGGTTGTTTGGTGCAGGTTGATTAGTACAGGTTTACAGCAGTATATCTCACAGTGATAGTGTGATAGTGGTTTCATCATTCTACTTATATTTCAGGGCGATTGGATGGGGCAAGGAAAGGTGGTTGTAGCCGGAGAACATAGGGGGTTGTAGCCTCCTTCTGGTTGTAGCCAGAGAATTGGGGAGTTGGAGCTTCCCTCAGGTTGTAGCCTAAGAAACTAGGGGGTTGGAGT
>JZKD02S2104533.1:10380-23244 GCA_000966675.3 Picea glauca
TTGGAGGAGGATTTTCTGTATTGGTTGAGTTATCTCTTGAACATTTGTACAAGCTTTTATGATAAGGAAGTTTTGCTGGGTTTTCTTCCCCTAGAGGGTTTCCCAGGATAAATGTCGTGTCTATTGTGGATGTGTATTTCTCAGTGATCTTGTTTATATTATGCTCTTATCTTATGAAATGCAAAGAACTATAATATCAGCATAAAACATTAACACGAAAGGCTACCGAGCGCCCCATTAAACATAGATTGTAATCAAAATTTAAGCCTTTGGGAAGTTGACGTATCAACTAATCACATCGGGGCCCACAAACCTTTTGGCATTTCATCTTTTGGGGTTAGGGTTTTGGATGTTTAAGGTTTTCTCATTGATGCTTTATGTTAAAAATTAATTTTTGGCCTCTTTGTAATTATCTTCTTGTGAATGAGCGTAGTAGACACATCTTTTTCTTCAGGGATAAGCTACCACCATTCTAGCTAGTTTGTGTGCTTTTCACTTTATAGTCTTTTGTATTCCATCATTAATAGAATGCGAGTTCAATTGTTTTACTATGTTTCTTGTAATATATTTGTGTGTTTCTTTGTTATATATCTTCCTTCATTTCATTATCAACATAATCCATATCAATGTTATAAAATAAATCTTCTCTTTGTTGTTTCTTTGTGCATGTCTCTGGCGAGGTCATGCTATTAAGAATTGGGTCTTGAACTAGTTGAGCTTGGGGAAAAATACTCCCGCCGGCCCAAGAAGCCTCCCATGGAAAAAGAAAAGAGAGACAACAGAGCAAGAGATCCTATCCAATTGTTGCTCGAGGAAGCCCTAACGCAACATAGGAATGAGATGATGGATAATTTCGACCAAATCCTTCGACGACTGCCAATAGTAATGGAGGCACCTTTAACTAAAAATCACTTTGGAGGTGCGACGCCATTCAAGGTACAAGTTAAATTTGATATTCCTTTATTTGAAGGCCAGATAGACGTCGACACTTTGGAAAAATGGTTAAGTCTCTTAGAGGGTTATTTCTCTATCCAAAAAATTTCCAACAGTGAAAAAATCACCTTCGTGCTCCTTAAATCCCTTCCCCATGTTAGATATTGGTGGGAAACTTATTGTGAGAAACATGTCAGAAACGAGTCTACAATTTTTGGGCCAGAACCCACTTGGGCATATTTTGTTGATGCCCTCAAGGAACAATACTACCCTATTAGAAACAATGATGATGAATACACAAGATGGAGAAATCTACGCCAGGAGAGAGACTAGACGGTGTCAGAGTACACCAACATCTTCCATACCCTGCGCACAAAGTTGGGTATTAAATACTTCGAGTGGCACCTGGTTCTGAAGTATCACAATGGATTACATAGGTACATCCAAATAGATATGGAGTTCCTAGAAATCTGCTCACTGGGAGCTTCTTACCGATATGTTTTCAAGATCGAGCAAAAGTTCAAGCAAAAGAATAAGCGAGATTTTAGTTCTGCAAACCCATCACAACAGAAGCACGGTAAAGGTGGCCCTAAATCCTAGAAAAAGGGACATAGAAAGGATGGAAAAACCTAGGACAACCAGTTCAAGCCATAAGAAAATAAGGGTAATGAGAAGTCGAAGAAGGACACTGGAAAGTGATGTGAGTTCCACAAAATCTGTTGGAACAACACTGTTGAATGTCGCTCCAAACAATCATTGGTGGTTGAGATGAAATCCCCAGAGTCAAATACCGACTAAGACTTTGATTCAGAACCAGATAAGGGAAAATGCATCATTGACGGGGAACCTAGTGTCACCATCACTACCACAAAGGTCTACCCATAGGAACCATCGGATCCTGAAGAAGGGAGCACCTCTTCTACTCATAGATGTGGGTGAAGGGGACACCACTCCATTTCATTGTTGACAGTAATATTCAGAATAACCTAATCTCATCAAAGGTCATTAAGAGGCTGAACCTAACAACGATGTCGCACCCTCAACCATACACCATCGGTTGGCTCAGCTAGGGATGAGACATCCACGTTAGACAAAAATGTTGTCTGCACTACAAAATCATGCTCTTCAAAGTTGAGGTATTGTGTGATGTTTCCACACTTGAAGTTTGTGATGTTCCTTTAGGACAACCATATATGTGGAAGCATAATTTTGTTTACAAATCTAAGCCCCCTAGTGCCATTATTACTTTGGCAGGTCAACTCTACATGATACTAGATGAAGTCCCAAATATTGCAGTCTCTTTGCTCTCTGTGAAGAAGTGCAGAAAGGTGATCTCTCAGACCAGGAGATTTTTCCTCTTTATGGTCTGGTCGGAAGGTGAATGGAAGATCATTGCAACTGTCAAAACCTCTACACAAGGTCTCTCTACATAGAAAAATCAGGTCGAGAAGATAGTAGAAGAACACAAAGACATATTTTCCTCACCTACGGGGGTACCTTTGCACTGTCAAGTAAAGCACTCAATTGATTTGAAACCGAATGATCCTCTTCCTAACGACCCTATATAAAGATGCTCTATTATGTAGAATGAAGAAATCAAATGCCATATCTAAGAGATAATTCTAAAGGGTCACATTAGACCAAGATCCTCACCTTGCGAGAGCCCAATTGTTCTGGTACAAAATAAGGACGGGACACGACGACTTTGTATTGATTATAGATCCATGAACAAGATTGTAGTCAAGAATTGGTACCCAATTCCCTAGATCGATGATCTTCTAGATGAACTCAAGGGCACCAAATTTTTCAATAAGATTGATCTGAAGTCATGCTACCACCAGGTGTCGATTGGGAAAACTGATGTATGGAATACAACCTACAAGTATAAAGAAGGTCTCTTTGAGTTGTTGGTCATGCCTTTCAAAATGACTAATACCCTGACCACATTCATGTGAATGATGGATGATATATTGTGTCCATTCACAAACTTATTTGTGGTTGTATATCATGATGATATCCAACAGGTTTTGGGCACCCTGCGACAACACAAGTTATATGCCAATTTGGAGAAGTGTTTCTTAAGCATGTAGAGAATTCAATATTTGGGATACATCATAGATGATCAGGGTGTGCATGTGGATCCAACCAAAATCCAAGTCATTTGTGATTGGTTGGCCCCAAAGACACTAACCGAGCTTCGCAACTTCTTGAGCCTCACCAACTTCTACCGCAGGTTTGTGTTGGAGTCCTCTCATATCGCTTGGGCCCTAAGCTAGGTGACCAAGGGTGGAGCCAAGGCCAATCTTGTTTGGGTTCTACCACAACATAAATCATTCGAGATTTGGAATTCCTCCTCTGCTCAACACCAATTCTTATTCTTCTAGACCTGCAACAACCATTTGAGATTGAGATAGATGCTTCAGATTATGCTATCGGTGTAGTTCTCACTTAGCATGGGCATCCGATGACCTATCAAAGTGAAACCCTGTCTGATGATGTCCGCAGATACCCCACCTATGAAAAATATATGTACTCCATTGTCCATGCATGTCAATAGTGGAAGAATTACATTCTGGGAAAGGAAACAATCATCCACACTAATCACATGCCTCTGCGATTTATGTAGACACAAGGAAATTTACAGAATGACCACCATTAGAAGTGGTCCACATATCCACAACAATTCCACATGAATATCAAGTATAGGAATGGAAACACCAAATATGTTGCATACGGCCTCAACTGACCCCTAATTGTGGTGCTAACCACAATTCTTAACTCTTATGGGCATGAGACCTCTAGGTGGCCACAATTCTATAAAAATGAACCCGACTTTGCTTCTACCTATTAGACATTGAGTGTAGGAAAACTAGTTCTAGAATTTCATCTCCAGGATGGACTCCTATGCCCTCTAAGGAATCTCTGTGTTCCTTCAAGTGAGATTGCAAAGATTATTTGGGAAGCTCATTACAATTAGACGACAGAAAAAATTGGCATGGAAAAATAGTTGTAGTACTGCAAAAGCATTCTTATTGGTCAAAGCTTCAATAAGATGTTAGCAAGTATATAAGATCTTGCAATGCCTACACCATTTCCAAACCTGCCATCATGAAACAGGGGCTATACACTCCTCTGCATACTCCTTATAAGCCTCGGTATTCGATCTCCATGGATTACATGTCTGGTCTACCTTCAACCAAGAATGGTAATGATTGTGTCTTCATGGTAGTTGATCGATTCTATAAGATAACAGTTTTGACACCTTGCAAGTAGATTATCACAATTGAGGCCACTGCTAAGATCTTCTTTGAGCATGATTGGGTTTATTTTGGGCTCCCATGGAACATTATTTCAGATTGAGATAGTAGGTTCTTGAGTACTTTCTGGTCCAACCTATGGTCAATGATGGACACCAAGTTGACCAAATCAACTGCCTTCCACCCATAGACTGATGGGAAAACAAAGGTAGTCAACATGATGATTGTTCATATCTCGAGGATGTACAATTCCAAACATCCATGCACATGGGATGATAATCTTCCTTATGTTCAACATAGATACAATACATCCCTCCACAACTCTATTGGCCACAACCCTTTTCAGGTGTGCTTGGGGTTCTAGCCAGTGGTCCCCATTGATGTAGCTCTACATATTGCAACTGCACAGAAGGAGTCATCCCATGCTAAGACTGAGTTCAATTAAGCATCCAATTTTTTTGAACGAATCCAACACATCCAACAACAAGTTCATGATGTTTTGTAGAAATCCAATGCCAAGGACAAGCAATGCCACGATCACATCAGGTACCACATAATTTTCAGGTGGGAGATAAGGTATGGTTTCATTTGAAAAAAGAATGCCTCATAGGACCCCATCAGAATCTTGTCCCACTTTGATACAGGCCTTACACCATCACTAAGGTTGTGGGTGATAATTCTTTTAAATCAAGTATTCCCCCTTTCCTTGGCTTGCACCCTATTTTTAATGTCGAATTGCTTCGACCATATTTTTGACCTCTCCTTGACACTTATGACGTTGTCGAGCACTTCCCCCCTACAGAACTCAATCCTGAATGGATTGAACATGCAAAAATTTATCAAATCATGGACACCAAGATGAAGGGCACCCACCAATAGAACATCCAACTTTATCAGGTCATCAAAGGAAGGAAATTTCTTCACCAAGGCAAGTGGCTCACTAGGATTCAGATTAAACAAAAGTTTCCCCATTTGATGGAGGAACTTGATGCAATGGGGACTATTGCTTCCTAAGGGGGAGGAGTGATCCAAGTGGATAATGGTGGCCACCCACCTATTCCATTAATTTAGAATGGTTCCATATCTTGGTAGTTTTTTTATAGTTTTTTGGGTCGTAAACTTTCGAGGCCATTTTGAGGCCCTAAACGACGCTTTTTTGGCACGATAATGCCCAAAATATTGCAAAAGGCACATATTGGGAAATTTAAAATGCGTGCTTCTCGAATATACCTTTCCGATGGGCTATCGAGTGCTCGAAACAAAGATCGTATGAAAAATTTACACCCCGAGGAAGTTGATGTACATCTTTTGGCATTAACTTCTAGGGTTAGGTTTTGGATGTTTAGGGTTTTCTCATTGATGCTTTATGTTAAAAATTCCTTTTCATCCTCTTTGTAATAATATTCTTGCAAATGAGCATAGTCGACACATCTCTTTCTTCGGGGATAAGCTACAACCATTCTAGCTAGTTTGTGTGCTTTGCATTTTATAGTCTTTTGTATTCCATTCATTAATAAAATATGAGTTCAATTGTATTATAGTGTTTCTTGCAAGATCTCTGAGTTTTTTTTTGTTATATCTCTTCCTTCATTTCGTTCTCAACATAATCTGGATCAATGCTAGATCTTCCTAAACATGTTGATTTGAAGAGATTGATTTGAAGTTGATTGAATTGCAGATAGTTTTCTGAGGAGACCAGTTGATATGTTGGAATTCCCAAATTTTAATTGAATTTTGATTGAGAGGACTTTGAAACTTGAAGCTTGACTATTATCATTTATATTCCTCCATGTCAGGTACAAGGTGATAAAATTGTTGAAGATATAATCTTAAGCTTTTGAATTCTTTTGTTCTTCAATGGTTCATCACTATATCTTGTGGTTATATTGGTTGACCACTACCCATTTTGACTTGATTCATGTGGTGGTTTTGGTTGACCACTAACCACTTTGATTTCATCAATGTACTCCCCCCATCTAGTGCAAGAGAGTAATTTTTTAACTCATGTTTCAATTTAAAAGACATGTATAATTGGTCCCCAATCACGCCCAAAATATCGATTTGAAACAACTATTTGAAAGCCTTATGCTTTTGTGATTTTTCCATGAAAATGTGTCTTTACTTGAGTTTGAACTATACGTTAAGACTTATGCAACTTGTTGACTTGTTGATTCCATCACAAAGAGTTTATCCATCCATAATGAACCATTTTCTTTTTAGTTTTCTTCCTCTTTTTACAATTATCCAAATGATGATTTGTCTTCCCACAATGAAGACAATGATGGAGATCAAAACAATGATTCTCCACGCAAGAAATTCTATGATAACATTGGCACTTATTAGGATTTTTCTCAATGTTTTTATCATCAATATTCATAACTTCTTCATTAACTTCGAGAGCTTTAAAATTTTCATCAATAAACCTTGCACTCACAAACTGAACTAGTTTGGAGTAATTTGGAATATGAAAGTTGCTACCTTTGTCATGTCCTAATCCATGCTGATTATTGTTGAGTTTAATTTATTCCCAAGGTCTGATAATCATCTTGGAAAAATCATTTTGGTGTTCTTCATAAATGTTTTCTTCCATAACTTCAAATTCACAGTTATTATTGTTGCTATCACTCTATACTTATGCTTGTAACCCATCTTTAACAAAACATTCATTCATCAATTCATTGTATGATTCCATCTCATGAATAGCTAAGAAATTATCAACCATATCTTTTGTTGCCTCTGTATCAACCATCACACCTTTTGTATCACAAGTAACATCAACCTTTTGCATGAAATCATAAGTGTCACAAGTTGCATTAACCTTTTGTATGAGGTCATTTATTGCACATGTTGCATCAACCATGTTCTCAATTTGTTGCTTCATTTCTATTGATTTTAGTGGGAATGCTTCAATCAATTTATTCTTGAGATCAATTTTTTTGTGAAGATCAATAACCCAATTATCCAATTCATGTGAGGAGCCTTGTAATTCTTCCATTTCTTGATCAGTGTTTTGAAAACATTTTCCTCCTTTACCCATTTTAGATTTTTAATTATGTCACACTTGTTTGTGCTTGTTTCTTTTCTACCATGTCTGTTTTTTTTTATATCACACTTAGGGTATTGGGTACTACCCACCCCAAAGTATGATTTTGACAATGTTTAGACTTTGATGTAGCTTATAGAAAAAAATGATGAACTCCTTATTCAATTTTAGGTAAGTCTTTATGACAATTTGCACAAAGGGTTTTGCATCTCTACCCTTAATTAAATGACTCAAACTTATTCAATTGACTATTTACTTTGCCATGAATCAATGCTCCATGAATATTATAGGAACAATCACATTTTAGCCTCGATTACACATTGCTTTGTGGATGATTGAATTGATTTCTTTGATCAAGTTTTTGTTTTTTGGCCTTATGTGGTATTCAACACTATATTCATTGCATGATATCAATTTATAGTACATGGATATAATCACCTAGTAAACTAAAGAGTGCCAATACATTGACACCTCATCAAGGATAATGATGACAACTCATAAATGTGATCTCATACTTTGTCATTTTCTTGGAACTCGCAGTCTAATATATTCAATCATTTAACATGGATCAATTTTGTCAAATTGTTTTACTAGTGTAAAAATAAATAAAAATAGTGAAATACCCTAAATGCATGAATATATTGTTGACATCCCAAGGTTTGCAAATTTGGATTGTTTCATACAAAATTCAAATGTGATTCAAAAATATTTCTACACAAATATAGGATTGACAACACTCATGACAATTGTGGATCAACTTAAAGCACTTTCATAATTCAACAATTCCAGTTTAGTTGTACCTCAACTTTTGTCAAATTGAAAATAAAAAAACAAATAAAATTGAAAACTAAGTACATTACGATGGTGATATTCATATGTGGACATTTTGGTAGACACTTGTTGTTTTGTACCAAACATAACTATTACAAAAATATTACGATAACCTTAGAAAATGTTGACTTGCTTCGATTTGATTTGCCCAAGTACAATGCATTATATCACATTATGAAGTTAAGAAATATTTTTTGGTACTATGATAAGTATCAATTCATTATATTCATTAGATTTCTTAGGAAGGTTATAATGGACACCTATTAATTTTCATTTTTAAACAAGGGTTGTATGGAAGCGTAGTCCCTGCCGACTAGAAAATATATGTTGTCAACTGGGAAATATATGTTGAAAAATGAAACTTAACATAACTAGATGCATAGATAATTAATAGTCATTGTCAAAAGATAATACATATGATAAATAAAAATAGTATTATTTCCTTATGCAAAGAGGACAATGATAAGAATAAAGTAAAAAAAAAGTAAAAATAGTTAGCATAAAACTTTGTAAAAATAAGCAAAAAACCAAATTGTTCAATGTGGAGTAAAACTTAATAAATAAATAAGTGAAATGTTCAATGGGGAGATTAGCATATGCGGGAAGCTATGCAAAGTGTTTGGAGTAAAAACATTTAGCATAAAACTTTGTAAAAATATGCAAAAAGGTGAAGTGTTTAATGTGGAGTAAACCTTAGTAAAATATGCATATGCTTAACAAAATGATTTTTACGTATATACACATATTAAAAATACAAGTTAATTATTAATTTAATACAAGTTAATTATGTATATTCAATATAGACATATAATCTGCACAGATATAGCTTCCACACCTCCACGCACATATATCCCTGCATATTGGGAAATGGGTGAGTGAGAGTAGACAATATTACACAAAACAAAATTGTGTTGAGTGCTCTTTTAAACAACAAAATATAGTAAATATAAATACAAGAATCATAGTCTTAATATAAAAGAACTATCTTGATTTTACGATCTACTTGGTTGAGAAAATATCTCAACCTCACACCAATCTAGGAAGCATCTAGTTGGAGAGAATCTCTCAAATCCAACTAGTTCCAACCACTTCTTAAAGACGAGGAACAAACTCTCTACATAGATACCAAATATGCCTAATCATGCCAATAATAATAACATCCTCAACTATGATCACACCAAAGACAAGTAGGGAGTCACGTATTCCAACACTCCCCCTTAACGACTGCTTGTCTTTACCATTGTGAGGTCATGTCTTCACCATCACCAAGTCCTCTGAATCAAATCAACTCCTGATCAACAAAGTCTATTTCTGGTCCAACCTAGTACTTTCTCTTCGACCTTGATCATGCATCACCAAACTGCCAAAGTCCATATAAAGAGACAACCATACCCCAGAATGCATGGGTCATCATCCGCTGCAACCGCTGGTTTAGTAGGATGTCCTTCAGGTACATGGTTCAATCAACCTCTTGATGAGCTCCCTTTGAATATAAAACTCATGGTTTTCTGGGAACCTCCTAGAGTTCACCCATAAAGAATGCAACTGACCCATGACATGGATCACTCTAGGTGTTAAAGAACTCTATAAAAGAGTTTTATGCACTACAAATCAATATAGATACGTGACAAAGGGGGAATGCATGCCTAGTCATGTCTTACAATGATATTCCATTTACATGTTACATAGATACAGGTACATACATTACATACTCCATACATGGAGATACTAGGTACAATCTCAAACATTTCAAGGAACAATACATCGTATCAATAAACATTACATCATAGAATTTCTACAAACCAATGTATGACTCACATTAAAATATGGTCATGAGTCTATTTTATTCAACTCAATTCACACAACTTACCTTGTTTGTCCACAATCATTCTACTACTTCCACATGACTGCCACGGTCACTAGATTCCCTTGGACTAATCTCTCTGCTATTATCTAGAACGACATATATGTTCTTCCTGCTTACTGTTCCAACTCAAACTTATGTATGCTATCAAACTTTGATTTCTCTAGTGAGAACAATGCAACTTGCTTCCATCTCATAACCAAAAAATGTAGTTTAACCTTCCTTTCCAACTACGACACCCTTTACCAAATGAACTAAGGAATGATTTTGCATCACAAAATATTACCAAGTAGAACTTCAAATCATCAACAAGAGATAATATCATCTTCCTCCTCTGTAGTTGTTCACATGTTTGGAGTGTTCATCTACGTATTTGATCTCCAATTCATTGTCTTGAATTCACTTGTGATTTGTTAGAGTAACTAATTCTAACAAAACCACTACATTCATATTGAGTTAGCTACGCTCAATGTAAATGCATCTAATTCCAAAACATTTATGATTTCCATCATTAAATCGTTCTTCTTGGAGTTTCGAAACAAGAAATCGTCAGATTTGTCACATCTAACAATGTATCACACATTGAGTTGATGAAGCTCAACATGTCTCTCTTCACAACTCCAAATAAATTATAAATTACAAAGATAATATCTCACCATTACCAACACTTCCTTACCATTTTCCACAAAGATACACCCCACATGTCAAACATCAACATGATTCAAATAATATTGAGACACCATGTTTTCTCTGATACCATGAAAGGAAACACAAGAGGGAGAGTAGACATTATTACAAAATGATGGACAAGCAACACTACTGCAAGAAAAAGGAAATAATCGCTCAACAACACACTCCCATGGACATACGAGGGACACCCAAAAAATCAATCTACTCTCCTAGTCTCACATGTTTTCATTTCCCTTCCATTTCCTTGGGCTCTCCCACGAGGGAGTCAAGCCTAGTCTTGATTTGATACCATATTGGGAAATGGGCGAGTGAGAGTAGACAATATTACACAAAACACAATTATGTTGAGTGCTCTATTAAAAAACAAAATAGAGTACATATAAAATCATGAATCACAGTCTCAAGATAGAATAACTACCTTGATTTCACGATATACTTGGTTGAGAAAATATCTCAACCTCACACCAATCTAGGAAGCATCTAGTTGGAGAGAATATATCAAATCCAACTAGTTCCAACCATTTCCTAAAGACGATGAACAAACTCTCTACATAGATACCAAATCTACCTAATCATGAGCAATAATAATAACAACCTCAACTATGATCATTGTTGATGCCCAAAAGAGCAACATGGAATCCCTGCCTGTAAATGGGTTGCAATGCCTTATTACTTATATATATTTAATAATATACTAAATAGGCGGGACCCCTTTATATGAATAATGATGAAAGACACTTATTTGATTTTCGCTCATGACTACCTTGCAAAAATGATTCTACAGTTTGAGAATAAAAGCCAGAAACTCGAGCCACTTTCCATGTGAAATGGATGAAGGATGAATGTGTTGGCAATTTAATTTAAAGAAAAGAAAGGAGGAAAATGTTTGTTTTAATAAACATCTTGGTTTATTCTTGCTACACATATATTTTGACATGTTGTTCAAACTTCAAGCATGAGCCACATGTAGTTATGGTGTATTGCACTTATGGTATACTTGTTATTATTGTAGACAATTGATAATCTTTATGAAATGACAATCCTTCACTAGCAAGGAATGTGGGACATGACATGTTTTGGTGATAAGTGTTAATATTATGGTAGTTGCGGAGGTATTTACCTCCATGTGTGAACCTGACGAGAATAGAAGACTTTGGGAAGCAAGAGAAACCCTAATGAGTTGGATAATAACCCTAGAAGCCTTGTTGACTCAAGAAGATAATTTATATTAGGCCATTAGCCTCCAAGAGAAGAAGTCGGCCAGAAATAATAATAATATACTGAACAGACACATACCCAGAAGGAGAAGTCGGCCCCAGCAGAACTGGCAGGATTACTATAAATACAGGGCGCCAGTTCTCATTTGCAGCATCTCAGAATTGCAGTTTTCCCAGTTGGTGCGCACTGCAGTTGTAGTCTGGTGCGCAGGTTTGGAGGAGGGATGCAGGTGTAGCTAGTTCTCAGTATTGGCTTGGATATCTCTTGGCTAGGGTTTGGGACTATCTGATCAGTCTTTTGTGTTGCGCTATCCTTGGGGAGAGATGCGATGTCCTTTGTTTGGTTATTTAGCCTAGGGTTTACTTCCGGAAGAATTCTCAGTCAAGGTTAAGGTGCTCGGAGGGAGGCTTCGGCCTGTGGTTGGGTGAGGTATCTTCAATGGTAAAACGAGCACACCATATTCTATATTCTAATAGTTTATGGGCCCAAACCCCTTCAGTCAGCCTAAAATGCTGGAAAGAAACATAGCCGCTAGACATTGAGCTCGTTGAGGAACTGCCACTAGGGTTACTAGCATGAGCAGTTTCCAGAAGCACTGCAGCTAGGGTTACTAGCAGAAGAAGTTGTAAAAACCCTAAACCTCTTGTCGAGGCACCTTAAGTGATGATATTGACCTAATCTCTAGATAGATCAGTGCACCCTAGCCCAACGCATCTCCTAGTACACTCAGAAGGCCAAGACGTGAAGTTTGGATTTTTGGTCAAATCTAGGGTTTGACCAAGTCAAGCAAGCCATGATAAACTCTATGAAGTCTGAGAACAAGCTAGATGGAGCCTCTAACTTTAGAGCATGGAAGACAAGGATTGACCTCATCCTTGCTAAGAATAAAGTGCTGGATATTGTGAAAGGAAATATCGTGAAGCCAGAGTTTAAAGAAGGAGAAGAGAAGGAACCGCAGAACGTTGCAGCTATGGAGAAGTTCAAAGATGTTGATATCAATGCCATGAGTATCATAGTGGATTCCATAA
>JZKD02S2104533.1:25627-40079 GCA_000966675.3 Picea glauca
GGGTGGGGAATAGTCCAGGACAGTCATTCCTTAGGGCAGACTCATTCCCTCCAGGTTACACTTTGTTTAGTGTCAGAGGAATGGCCCAGGGTAAGGAATGGTCCAAACATTTCTCTAGGGCAGACTCATTCTTTCCAGGTTACACTTTGTTTAGTGTCGAAAGAATGGCCCAGGGTGGGAAATGGTCCAGGTTCAGAAATCAGAAACAATCCTTCTTCCTTGGTTGAGAATAATGGGGCAGATAGCCCATTATTGATGTTCTATATTGAGGGCAGACATTCTTTCAAATCTCACAGACGTGATTGAAAGATTGGCCAAGATGATTATTGTTGATATTCTATACTGAGGGCAGACACTCTTTCAGATCTCACAGACGTGAGTGAAATATTGGCCTAGATGATTCAGCTTTTATCATAACATTGTTTCTATGCAGAAGAAGACTACTGTGGTGGCAGACATTCTTTCAGATCTCACAAACGTGAGTGAAAGATTGGCCTAGATGATACAGTTTTTATCATAACATTGTTTCTATGCAGGATGCTCTCAAATGTTTGTTATGAAGACTATATGACAATAGATGAGGACTACTGTGGTGAATATGTTTCACCATTCGCAACCATATGTTGCTGATCAAGTACTTATGTATTACTTGATGTGGTAGTGAACCAGTGGATTGTAGTTGTGTACTACTATGAATAGACACAGTTGTGTTCTATTCTTGTTCTAATTGCCTTGAAGACTATCAGCAGTTTATTGGAGATAATGATCATTCAGATGAATGATGAATAGAGGTTTTCCAGACGGAAAATAGTTTAGATCCTTTTACTCCTCTTGTATCACTCCATGGTGAGAGTGACTTATTCAACATCATATCTAACTACTTAGATGAAGTATGGTTTCGAGAGATGATGCAGCTGATGATGATGGTGATGCTCATGATCTAGTCATGAAATAGTCTAGATGACTATATTGATGCTACCCGGTAAATGGTATATTTTGTGCACAAGTCCATTACCTGTAAATACCTCTCTAGCTAGGAGGGAGTGTTAATATTATGGTAGCTGCAGAGGTATTTACCTCCACGTGTGAACCTGACGAGAATAGAAGACTCCGGAAAGAAAGAGAAACCCTAATGAGTTGGCTAATAACCCTAGAAGCCTTGTCGTCTCAAGAAGATAATTTATATTAGGCTATTAGCCTCCAAGAGAAAAAGTCAACCAGAAATAATAATAATATATTGACCAGACACATACCCAGAAGGAGAAGTCGACCCCAACAAAACTGGCAGGATTACTATAAATACAGGGCGCCAGTTCTCATTTGCAGCATCTCAGAATTGCAGTTTTCCCAGTTAGTGCGCACTGTAGTTGCAGTCTGGTGCGCAGGTTTGGAGGAGGGGTGCGGGTGCAACTAGTTCTCAGTATTGGCTTGGATATCTCTTGGCTAGGGTTTGGGAGTATCTGATCAGTCTTTTGTGTTGCGCTATCCTTAGGGAGAGATGCGTTGTCCTTTGTTTGGCTATTCAGCCTAGGGTTTTCTTCTGGAAGAATTATCAGTCAAGGTTAAGGTGCTCGGAGGGAGGCTTCGGCCTGTGGTTGGGTGACGAGGGTATCATCAATGGTAAAACGAGCACACCATCTTCTATATTCTAACAATAAGTGTTGAATATACATATAAGACTTATGATATTAATGTGGGGAGACCAATTCGATTTTTGTTTGAAACTTTATGTGGAAAACATAGTGGACTATGTGTTGGAAGTTTGGGTGCGCTCGTACTTGGTTGTGGTTGATGGAAATTAATGTGGGAAACTCCGTGCAATTAATGCACTTTTCTCTTACCCTAACTTGAGGTCGCCACCTTCACTTTGTTTGCATTTCTATTGGTTTCTTTGGCTGGTGTTTCCTCCGTTTTGCTCAGCCTTGGGAAAAATAGTGGTGCTTGTTGGTTTTCTGGCATTCTCCTTACATATATGTTGGCTCTTACCTCTCCATTCATGAACTATAGCTCTGCTCTGAATAAAATCGTGATGTTGGCTCTTAGATTTTCTTACAGATTGTGTTTTCTTTCTGAAGTTTATAATGGATGTATGTGGGTATTATGGTTGTCCAAATTACATTTAAAGGAGGTTTCTTCATGTTGGAATTTAAACATTTCAAGCTGGGAATATTGTTCGACATTTCGTTCTGTTTGAAATATGTGATTGTGTTGCGCTCGGAATGAATGTTTCTTATTTTTCTACGACTGTTGGCAAATAATTATGGCAAATACTTGCAGTTTCACTCTTCTATGGTAATTAAAATTCAAAGGGTTTTCTATGGAATAAAAGAACAATTGGGGCTTTTGCACAATTCATTACCCTTTATCCAGTCTTTGAAAGACTTGTAGCTCTTTCGAATTATCTTTCCACCGTTTGTGAATATATGTGAAACATGCGTATTTTCCTTGCAACCACCATAGGAGGTCTGTGAAAAGTATGTTATGGAAATAAATGGTTAAATGGTTTTTCAAACCCCTTATTAATGTTTCACCCTTACATTTTCCCAGACCTCAGATTTTTATATGATATATGGAAATTAGTAGATTCGAACTTTGTTCTTGGTGTATGTTACAGTATTGACCCAACAGTAGGAAAGATTGGTTATATGTATGAAGTCTTGGCTCATTTGTTATTTATCTATGGGGGTTTGGTCAATTTTGAAGTCATATGATGTTAAAATCAAACAATGAGCACCAGTTTCACATGGGGTTTCGAACCCAGTATGTTTATGCAACAAGTATTGGGGTTGTGATATAAGTATTGTATAGTGAAGGGTCGATGGATTTATGTTTGTGTTCTCAGCCTCCCATGCTGGCTTGATGTAGCTTGGTTTTAATTGTTTCGAATGATTATGTTAATAGTCTCTTATAAAACACCCTGCTAATAGGAAAGGAAAAAAGGGAAATGTAAATGGTAAATTTTGAAAGTCCTGAGATTTTCATTGGGTTTTATATTGAACAATATAAAAATTGTGGTGTCCTAGATTTGAATTGTTAACAAAAAAAAAGTTTTGGCAAATGATGGCGATGGCGATTTTCAATAAATATTTCACATGATAGAACAATAATCATCTCATTCTTGTTCATCATATCAATTTCCGCTCATTATACGCCCACTGCCTTCCCAAATACATTTAAAGCATCCCATGTTCTATTATTATGAATTTCATTTTTTTAAGAGGAAAAATGAATGAAAAAGGAGAAAGGATTGGCAAAAAAGGAAAAGGACTAGATGATGATTGATGTTGGAAGTTTGGATATATTTTCTGTTTTTGTAAAAGAAGTTACCTCTGCACTTGTTTGAACAATATTCATTGGTCGCTTCCCATCCATGCTACCATTTTCTGCTCATTACAAATCCCCCCATCTTCCCAATAGCCCTATCACTCCATGTTCAAGTGGAAACTCATTGTTGAGTTTAAAGGTATTGATGGATGGATTGCATGTGCTTCTATTGTGAATGATAGAGCCAACCTTTTGATTTTATATAGGTAAAGTATTGATGCATGGATTGTTAAGAGTTTTTCATAACATGGTTGGGATGTTGCTTCAGGATGATTTTATTTAGCAGAGGAAACAATGGAAGATGTGTTAATAGAGGCAGAGAAAATAATTGGCAAAGAGGCCATAGAAGGCCACGATTTTTGATACATTTTTACGCTAATACGCAATAATTAAATCTACCTTTTCATGTTGGGTTTTTTAATCTATTTGTCCAAGGAATTATGCAACCTATACCTGAGAGGCCTCCTTACCAGCCACGTCAAAATGTCTTTGGTAGTGACGTCCCTCCTCATCTTTCTATGCAACCCGAACCACCTGCCAATGATAGTTGGAAATAAACTGTTCATCAACCTGTAGCTCATCACCATGATTGGCATACTGTGTCATTGCCATTACCCCCTCCTCCACCGCCAATAAATCCAAATTCCCAAGTTGATCATGTTTCCTCTCCAGTACAGTTCTCTCATGCAAGCAAAAGGATAAAAAATAATTTTCCCAAGCCAGATCTAGGTGAAGGAAAAGGAGTGGCCACTCCCTCCAAGTCATCCAAAGATTCCTTTGAATCTGTGTCCTCTTGTCTCCATATCAATGATGATTGTTCACACGTCACCAATGCAATCCACCCACAAGGTTCCCATCAATTGAAGGCCATTACACGGGATAAATAAAAAATGATATCTAAAGAGGGCAACAATGAAAAGAGGTAAAATGTCTCTCACATCAAATATGGTTTTTAATGTTGATTAATAATATTTTCTTTTGAGGACAATATTTTTATTTTGACAGTATTTTGGAGAACAAATACATATTTAGACATAGTTTTGGGAAGCATGGATATAATGTTATTTTTAGATATAGTCATGTTCTATTTTGTTGATATTAAAATATTTGATTATTAATATGAGGATGGAAGTTACGAGGCAGATATTTGAATTAAAAATTTGGGGCATTATACTTCATGTTTTGATGGTTATTAAAGAAATGAAAATTGGAGTGACAAGGGGTCCTACCTATTTAGTTATTATTTAAATAGACCCTTAATTATAGATTATTGATTATTTGTCTCAACTAATTAGTTAGGCTAATTAATCCTAAAAAAAGAAAGGTAGTTGAACTACCATAACTTATTGGTAAATAATAAAAGCTCAACGAAATGAAGACACAAGAGTAAGGAGAATAGACACCTTGGTCCCAACCCTCGCAGGGGTTTGTAAAGAGAATTCAACTTTGTATCTTAGAATGAAATCAATATAAAAATATGATTTCTAATTTCAGTCTCACATGTGTATTATGATGATTTAGTTCAGATTTTTCTTTCATCCTTGTCTCTTATCCATGTATACTCTTATGTAATTTCTTTCTTATTTTATTTCTTTTGCACAATTACGTATAATATATATAAAACCAGCCTTGGTCCCTCGTACTTAATACCTGTGGATTAAGTGATTTTTTATTTTATTTTAAGGCTATAAACCCCAAGTAACATTCCCAACTATCTTTCCTTAGCACAACAAGATATGAAAATGCTTGAGTAAGGTTCTTCATACCTTTTCCTCAACATTTATTTGGAGACCATACTGGGGAGATATTCCATATCTCTCTGGTTGATTGCATAACAATTGTATTTTGTTTTTCTATTTTATCCGATTACTCGTTGACTAATTCTTTCCATGATAGTACCTATTATGAGATAACCCAATATTGGAAACGGTCTTTATGACCAAACCAACATTGCATTGAATTTATTCAACACTATTATAGAAACTGCTAGTACTCGTGTTGAACTTGAACGCTCTTCGGAAGTAATTGAAAGGGACATAAATATTCATGAACATTGGGAAGTCAGGGAAAGGAAACCAAAGAATCAACAATAACCTCCCTTTTCCTACCTCTTTGGTCTTTCTTTTCATGTCCTCTAATACCTGCATCTCTCGAAGGAGAAGAGGGTTTTCCCGTGAAGCTACCTCTATTTTTTAAATAGGGAGGAAAATTGTCTTATCAACATGAGAAAGTGCTCTTAGGCAAACCTTATCTGATTCTTCCAGTTCATCTTTATCACCTATACCTATCACTTTCAACATGACATTTGCAGGTAGAGGTAGTGGCACTGGAGGTCCCTCCTCCTCGTAACCTTCTGCTTCATCAGTAATTGGTAGTATCTACAGTCATCAAGTCCCTATTCGATCCACTACCAATACTGCTAAAGTTATAAAGAAATACAAACTTTTCCAGTTTGAGGAAGATGCTACGACCACCACGTGGCATGTATCTTCTCCCTTGAATCTCACACCATCCACTCACCCATTACCAAAATTCAAAGATCATTTGCCTAGGTTCTTAGGAAACCGTATTGTTACTACAAATGAACACCTGGTAGCATTTTCTAATGCTTTTCATAACATAGGGGCTAACGATAATGACAGTTGCATGCATTTATTTTTCAATTCTCTCGAAGGGAAAGCTGTAGCATAATTTTTTGACCTCACTCCTAAAATATTTCCACTCGGGAAGAATTGGTTTATTGGTTCAAGTCCACTTATGGACAACCCAAGAGTCCAACTGAGAATTTAAGGGAATACAATAATATTACCTATAAGGATGGTGAAACCATTGAATCTTTTAACCTTCACTTCACCAAATTATATAATCAAATCCTTGAACTAATCCTCCCTCAAAATCAGGCTACTTTCATGCATTATTATAATACATTACCTTCCCCTTATCATCATAGACGTGAAGAGAAGGATATTAAATATATTGGTTCCGCCCTTCAAACTTGCCTAGAATATGAAGATCAACTCGAAAGAATAGGTCTCCCTAAGGGAGACTTGGTCAGGAAAGCATACATGTCTACCCTCGTACAACTCGTGCAAGATATGAATAATAGGATGATATCCTACGAGCGAAAAGGAATTTCCTCTTCCTCTTCCCCTGGGGCTTCTTCTTCTTCCTTAACGTCTTTTAGAATACTAATGAAAACACTTTTCAACCAAATACCATAATGGCTCGCAGTTGGTGTAACTTCTGCGAAGAAAATCATGAGGAGAGTACTTGCGAAGTTAAGAAAAATGTTAGGGATAAGATCTTTGGAAAAAGGCCTGATACCACTATCATTGTTTTAGATTTGATTGAACCAGAATATGTTATGGTAATCAATACAATGAAAAAATCTTAGACTGCCAAGGGAAAATATGACCTTCCCTGCACTTCATCCACCCCAAGCTCATCTTCTCAAAGTGCTCATACACAAGCTGTTAGAACTTCGGATAATCAAGGAGTGTCTTCTCCTCTTCCCTCTTCTAAGTATAATATCCTCAATCAATTGACTAATATCAAAGTTGATGCTCTTCTTTTGGACATGGTTGTCATCCCAGAACAACATAATCATCTTAAAAACTTTATGGAAGTTAAGATTTCTACCATAGCCAATCTATTTGAAGAGTGAAAGGAAGAGGATTCAACTGTAAATAAGATAGGTGTAAATAATTTCAAGAACCCTGTAAAAAAAAAACCCTTTCTATATCTCAGTAAACATCATGGATAAAATAGTTCATTGTTTCCTAATTGATGGCGGGTCCGATCCAAGTGTAATGTCTAAAATTATCATGGAAGATCTTGGCTTATCTTGCACTACTAAAAATTATAGAAGCATGCTCTCTTATAACAATTTGCAACAATCAACTATAGGTGAAATCAAGGACATAACCTTAGTTTTGTGTGCACATCCCGAGATAAGAACAACCCTCAACATCCAAGTAATTTCTATGTTGGTGAGTAACTATTCAATTATTTTAGGAAGAGATTGGAAAGCCTTAACTGGTGGATACATTTCACTTGATGGTACACATTTATCCATGCCTTAGAACATAAATAACATTATAGTCCTTGGGGAAGGAATAATGTTTCCGTATATAGAGAGCGTTCCCCAACCTAATGTAAACTATCTCGAAGAGGATTTGGGAGTGTACTCTATCTTTGCTGATGAAGGTGACACTATACTTGAACCAGTTGATTTTTATGATGGCATGTGGCACATGCATTTCGATGCCTCATGTTCAAATGAAGGTAATGGAGCCAGCATCATTCTATATTCTCCCATAGGTAAAATCCACAATTTTTCTTATAGGTTGCAATTTTTTTGCACAAACAATGTCATCGAGTTTGAGCCCTTATTGTTAGGCATCGAAAATGCATATAACCTTGGTTGTGGCCACCTCAGAGTATTTGGTTATTCTTAACTTGTTGTGAATCTAGTATGTATGATTTATTCACTAAGCAATAAGTTACTTAAATGTTATACTCAAGTTGTTTGGATATTGATTTCAAATCTGTTATCTTTTAACATCACTCATGTTAAGAGGGAACTTAATTCAATGGGTGATAGGTTAGTTGTTTTTGCAACATCCCCCACCTGACAAATTTTACCTCAAAGACCTGATTGTACATTCCAATATCTATATTGTCCTCACATCCCTGATAACGTAGAATCATGGCAGGTTTTCCCGATTGATGAAGGAATTTGCGCTTTCATACAAAATGAACCATTTAAGCCCAAAGAAATCATCTCTATTGAATATGACAAATTTCCTAAAGGTTGGAATCCTCTCGAAAGTTCATTTTTGTCAAGTGATGTAGGAAACAAGGAAACACATAAGGAAGAGGAGTCAAAAAGGAAAGTTGGTGATACCATTTCCTTGAATATTGGGACATATGAATCTCCAAAGATCATTAAATTAGGTGCCCAATGTTTTGATGAAGAAAAAAATAAATTCATAGATTTATTCTGTGAATTTCAAGATGTTTTTTCCTGGTCATATGAGGATCTTCATGGTTTTTATCCTGGTCTCATACAACATGTTATTCCTATCAAGGAAGGGGTAAAACCAGTTAGGAAAAAACAAATACCTATTAACCCTGCGCTCAAAGCCACTATTAGAAAAGAATTGGAAAAATTGTTGAAAGCTAATATAATCTTTCCAATTAAGTATTTCGACTAGGTTTCAAACCTGGTTCTTGTTCGAAAAACTACTGGCCATATCATATTATGTGTCGATTTTCATGCATTGAATAGAGAAAGTGTCAAAGACCATTTTCCTCTTCCTAATATGGAAATGATCTTACAACAAGTTGCAGGGTCTCAAATGATGTCCTTACTTAATGGTTTTTCTGGGTATAATCAAATCAAGGTAAAAAGGACTAATAGGTATAAAACAAAATTTACCACACGATGGGGCACATTTGCTTATGAACGCATGCCTTTTGGCCTATATAATATGTGTGCCACCTTTCAAATAGCTATGCAAATAACTTTTGACAATCTAATCAGTAATATTATCCAAGTTTATCTTGATGATTTGACTATTTATTCTAAAAACCGGTTGGATCATTTTGGTCATCTTAGAAAAGTTCTCATGCGCTGCAGAAAATTTGGCATTTCCTTAAATCCTTCCAAATCTATTTTCGGTGTCGCGAAGGGGAAGCTCCTCGGTCATATTGTTTTTGATTCATGGATAAGCATAGATCCTGAGAGGATTACTGTCATTCTAAACCTCCCTGCCCCCACCTCCAAGAAAGAAGTTAAAGCTTTCATGGGCATTATTAATTTTGTCTGTAGATTTGTTCCTGATTTTGTTGTCATGGTTAAACCAATTCATAATATTTTGAAGAAGGATAATTCTTTTTCTTGGATAGATTATGTCGAGAATGCTTTCCTTAGGATTAATAAAGCAATTAGCTCTACACTAGTTCTGGCGAAACTAGATTTTGAGAAATATTTTATTAGATATACCAATGCCACCGAGGAAGCAATTTCTACTATCCTCTTACAAAGTGATGACCAAAAAAATGAAAAAAAATGTAGCTTACATGAGTCAAAGTTTATCAGATGATGAGGTCAAATATTATTATATTGAGAAACATGATTTTTCTCTTGTCAAGTCTATAGAAAAATTTTGCCATTTTATTTTGGGAAAACATACGCAGGTAAAAGTCCCTTTACCTGATGACGGGTTTCTTCTTTCACAAACTTATCTTTCAAGAAAACTTGCACATTGGCTTGCCAAAATTCAGGAGCATGATTTGACGATCATGACTTCGAAGACAATCAAGGGACGAGACCTAGCCCTTCACTTAGCTCAGCACCCTGAACCAAGTGAAGAACTTGATGAACAAGATAATCCCCTTTCAACGCTATTTTATATTGAAAATCAAAACCTCTCTCTATCTGAGCGTCCCTGGTATAAAAATCTGGTGTATTATTTGTAGTATCAAAGGTGTCCATATGGGTTGGATCCTCACCAGAGGAGGAGACTCCACCTTGAAGATTCCAAGTATATCATTTTAGGAGACTTTTTGTTTAGGAGTTCTGCTAATGATTTGTTACTTCGATGTGTAAATGATGAAGAATCACACAAGTTATTACTTGAAATCCAGGGATCATTAGATTTTGTCATTCACATCGGTGGACATTTTTCTGCTAAGGCTACTGCTTTTAAGATCATAAGGAATGGTTACTGCTGGCCTTTGATATTTTGCGACTCATATAAATTTGCAAGATTCTGTGATAAGTGAAAAATATTCGTTGGGAAAGAACATCTTTCTTCCATGCTTTTACAACCTATCCTCCTGGATTTCCCTTTTTCTAAGTGGGGTCTAGACTTTATTGGTCCTATCAACCCTCCATATTCTGCAGGGCATATCTTTATGTTGACATCCACTGATTACTTTACTAAGTGGACCGAGGTTTTTCCTCTTAGAAACACATGGGATGAGAAAATAGTTTCTTTCCTAGAATCTAATATCTTTTCCAGATTCGACATCCCATTAGAGATCATTACTGACAATGGCCCAACCTTCATTTATGCAAAATTGACCCAATTTCTGGCTAAATTAGGTGTCAAACATTTTACTTCATCTTCTTATTACCCTTAGGTAAATGGGAAAGAAGATTCCACTAACAAGAATCTAGTTAGGATCATAAAGAGAATCATAGAAAACAAACCTCACTAGTGACACACACTTCTCACTTATGCTCTCTAGGCAGACTATACAACCACCAAAGCAAGTGCATGTTTTACTTCCTTTCATCTCGTATATGGCCAAGAGGCTATTCTGCCTACTAAACTAGATCTTTCCTCCTTACGATTGATGTTACAGACTAAAGAATTAAATTCTTTTAATGTTCCCCAAAGAATAAATGCATTGTTATCCCTGGAAGAACAAATAAACTTTTCCTTGGAGAAGCTAAAAGGAAGGCAGGAAATGGTGAAAAAGTATTTTAACAAGCGAGCAAAGGCTGTTGAATTCAATATTGATGCCAAAGTCCTACTATGGGACTCAACTCATGTTGAAAGAGGGAGACATTCTAAATTCTAAAAATTATGGCTAGGTCCTTTCAAAATCGCTTTTATCCTTGGCACAAACTCATACCTTCTAAAGGATTTGGAAGAGCGATTGTTTTCCTACAATACTAATGGTTCCCACTTGAAACATTATGTGGAACCAGCTTGATTATTAATGCTTTGTGTAAACATGACTGTTGTAAATAGTCCTTTGTCTTATTGTTTTATTTTTTACTTAGGTTTGTTGAGTTTTTATTTTTGTTGTTGTTTCTCGTAATCATCATAAATAAAGTTTGGATCAGTTTTTCCATAACAATATCATTTTATAAGTATTGTTGATGGATGAAAATAAAATACACACAGTTTTCATGATGTCCTCTTTTTGAGACATCGCTAAAATAAGCTTTTGCTTTCAATATTGTTGTAGTATAGTCGGTTTTTTCTTCTTCATTGTTTTTGCTATCCCTTTCTTCCCTCCATCCTGATATTCAAGATCATATCATAAGCATTCTCCTTGAAATTCTAAAAGCATCATCAGTTATGAATCTTTGTGCATACATGACCAACTCCCCTCATACATCTCACTTTCCATAAGTTATTCCCTAAAGTCTCGTCTCATTATTTCCCATAAACCATGATTTCCCCCTGTTGCACAACTGTTCTTTTCAACAATTTTTGATCACCTACTTCTATTGGTCTGCGAAACCAAACATTATGATTTCTAAATTTGTTGAGAACAGATTTCCCTGTGGAGTCGCCAGTTTGTTGATGCCCAAAAGCGCAACATGGAATCCCTGCTTGCAAATGGGTTGCAATGCCTTATTACTTATATATATAATAATAATATACTAAATAGGTGGGACCCCTTTATGTGAATAGTGATGAAAGACACTTCTTTGTTTTGTGATCATGACTACCTTGCAAAAATGATTCTATAGTTTGAGAATAAAATCGAGAAATTTGAGCCACTTTCCATGTGAAATGGATGAAGAATGAATGTGTTGGCAATTTAATTTAAAGAAAAGAAAGGGGGGAAATGTTTGTTTTAATAAACATCTTGGTTTATTCTTTCTACACATATATTTTGAAATGTTGTTCAAACTTCAAGCACGAGCCACATGTACTAATGGTGTATTACACTTATGGTATACTTGTTATTATTGTGGACAATTGATAAGTTTTATGAAATGAAAATCCTTCACTAACAAGGAATGTGGGACATGACATATTTTGGTGCTAAGTGTTGAATATACATATAAGACTTATGAGATTAATGTGGGGAGGCCAATTCGATTTTGGATTGGAAGTTTATGTGGAAAACATAGTGGACTATGTGTTGGAAGTTTGGGTGCACTCGTACTTGGCTATGGTAAATGGAAATTAATGTGGGAAACGATGTGCAATTACTACACGTTGCTCTTACCCTACCTTGAGGTCGCCACCTTCACTTTGTTTTTGTTTGTGTTGGTTGCTTTGGCTGGTGTTGCCTACATTTTTCTCAGCCTTGGGAAACATAGTGGTGCTTGTTGGTTTTCTGTCATTCTCTTTACAGGTATGTTGGCTCTTACCTCTCCATTCATGAACTATAGCCCTGCTTTGAATAAAATCATGATGTTGGCTCTTAGATTTGCTTATAGACTATGTTTTCTTTCCGAAGTTTATAATTGATGTATGTGGGTATTATGGTTGTGAAAATTACATTTAAAGTAGGTTTCTTCCTATTGGCATTTAAACGTTTCAAGCTGGGAATAATGTTCGACATTCCGTTCTGTTTGAAATATGTGATTGTGTTGCGCCCAAAATGAATGTTGCTTTTTTTCTATGATTGTTGGAAAATAATTATGGAAAATGCTTGTGGTTTCTCTCTTATTTGGTAATCAAAATTCGAAGGGTTTTTTCTGGAATAAAAGAACAATTGGGTTTTTTGCATAATGCATTACCCTTTATCCAGTCTTTGGAAGACTTGCAGCTCTTTCAAATTATCTTTCCAACGTTTGTGAATATAAGTGAAACATGAGTATTTGTCTTGCAACCACCATAGGAGGTGTTTGGAAAGTATGTTGTGGAAATAAATGGTTAAATGGATTTTCAAACCCCTTATTAATGTTTCACCCTTACGTTTGGCTAGACCTCGGCTTTTTATTTGATATATGGAAATCAATAGATTCAAATTTTGGTCTTGGTGTATGTTATAGTATTGAACCGACAGTGGGAAATATTGGTTATATGCATGAAGTCTTGGCTCGTTTGTTATTTATCTATGGGGGTTTGGTCGATTTTGAATTTATATGATGTTAAAATAAAACAATGAGCATAATTTTCGCATGGGGTTTCGAACCCATTATGTTTATGCAATAAGTATTGGGGTTGTGATATAAGTATTGTATAGTGAAGGTTCGATGGCTTTATGTTTGTGTTCTTAGCCTCCCATACTGGCTTGATGTAGCATGGTTTTAATTGTTTCGAATGATTATGTTAACAATCTCTTATAAAACACCCTACTAATAAGAAAGGAAAAAAGGGAAATGTAAATGGTAAAGTTTGACAGTCCTGAGATTTTCATTGGGTTTTATATTGAACACTATACAAACTTTGGTGTCCTACATTTGAATTGTTAAAGTAATTTTTTTTTTGGCAAATGATGGCAATGACGATTTTCAATAAATATTATTGCATATGATAGAACAATAATCATCTCATTCTCGTTCATTATCTCACTTTTTGCTCATTATACACCCACCGCCTTCCCAAATACATTTAAAACACCCCCTTTTCTATTACTATGAATTACATTTTTTTTAGAGGAAAAATGAATGAAAAAGGAGAAAGGATTAATAGAAAAGGAAAAGGACTAGATGATGATTGATGTTCGAAGTTTGGATATATATGTAACACCCATCTGGGATGTTTAAACAATTAATATTTCATTTTATACATATTCAGTAACAACTTTTCTTTAACATAATTTCATTTCATTTACACAATTCTTCTACATTTGCTCAACAATAAATCTAAATAACATGATGAAATAAGTAATAGGTTAACTCTAAGATTTGTATCTTAAAACAAAAGTATATACAAAATATCAATAACCAAATACCACCGAAAAATACCTCCTCCTTTGGTTGTCGAAGCTCGTCGGTTGTAATGTAGTCCTGGGCGCTTCCAAGCATTCTTTTCCCGCTTACCCAGAGTGAAACAACAAAATCCTCCCTGCCAACTAGGAGCCTAGCCGGCTTCCTAGCTCCAAGAAACCTTTCGGTTTCTTGGCCCTCTGTGCCCGTGACTCCAAGAACATGAAAGCACAAATGCTCAAAGAAAACTATCACAAGAATTATATCTTCCAAGAATTTCACAACCTCTCATCATGCTCAAACCTCTCCATCCCTTTTCTCCTCTCTACTTCTCCCTATTTATCAAGTTAACATACACACTTCCCCAAGTCTCCTCAACCCCCTCATTATTATCCATCAACCTCCTTTATCTAGATATTTTGGGAAAATATTAAAATAAAACTAAATATAAATGACTTGCATTAAACAATAATAAATAAAATAAAAAGTCTTTAT
>JZKD02S2104544.1:10077-29625 GCA_000966675.3 Picea glauca
TGTAGGTTGAGGTGTTTTAGAAGAAGGAGCATTATTCTCTCTATAGATGTTAGGATTGGTCCTTCTAGTAGCCATAGCCATATTTTTATTTTCAACATTTCTTGCCACCCTAAATACAATCTCCAATGATTTGGGTTCCCAAAGGCGAACCTCATGTTAAATGTTATCCCTTAAAGTTCCTATGAATACATCAATCAAGCGCTCATCTGGAATATCTGTTACCTTTATATTTAATCCTTGGAAGTTCTCAATGTGGTATGTAACTGAACCCTTTTACTTGAGATTTATCAATTGGCTAAAGAAGGTATTTCTCCTTGTATCCTTATAGTGTGCTATCATTTCTTTCGTGAAAATTGTCCAAGTAACAAGTGATTTGAGAGAACAAAGCCATCAATGCCATACAAATTGATTGGGTTCTAAAATAAAGAAGCAATTCATACCTTTTGTGTATGTGGCACATTATGTAGATCAAAGAATTGCTCGATCTGAAGTATCCATGTGATAGGGTCCTTGCCATCAAACTTCCTCATATTGATCTTAGGAACGTGGTTGGTATTCAACCCAACGTTGGATTTTCACCATTCTTGATTCACCTTCCTTGCATCCTCATCATGAATTTCATGGGATGCATTTTCACTTTTAGGTGTCCTCTCTATTACAAAAATTTTCAAACCTTCCATGATCTCCTCTTTTAAACCATCCATCTTAGTATTTATTGCCTCCAACTTATCTTCCATCTCTTGCAGTTCATATTTTGTTACTGTCTTCTTTTGTAAATCATTTATGTCCCTACACATTTCTTCACCTTCATCAAAAGTCCAAGTAGGATTGTCTGGAGGCTTATTTGGTGTAGAAGTTCCCTTTTTTGGTGGGATGTTGGCCAAATATCACTTAAAACCTTGATTTTGTGGTGGTTCTACTAGAAAATATTCATTTTATTGTATCTCCAAAATTTCGGCCCTTGTGAGTATGAAATTTTCTTTTTTGTAGGTCTCTGATATTTCTTCTCTACAATGCCATAGGTATGATCAAAATTGGATGTGTGGTGCGAGTCGCTTGACCCTCATGATCCAACCGCTCCCACCAGAACCTTCTCTCACACTGGCCCGAAGAGTTAAAGAACTCTTCCAACTCCTCTCGGGATTTTTCTCTAGCCACAGTTCTCCTTCGGCGATATTCCCCTCGCTTATCGGGAAATCGGAACTCGCGAGTTCGCGAGTTCAACACTCACAATATTGGGTCCTTCACTTCCCCGAAACCCGATGGTCAAAAGGTCAACACTTTCCATTATGTCGGGGATTTCCCTATCGGGAAATTGGCACTTGCGATGCAGCGATATAATTACGCCACAAAACACCGAACCCCGAACTCCGATGACACTTGTCCTCCACCAGATCTTGTGGTCCCACGCTGCCACATCACTTTCTTCTCTCATGCAATCAGGGATCGCGGGATCGCGATTTCTCCGGTCGAATTTCCTTTGCAACGTAAATCCCCGAATTCCGAACCCCGACCTCTCGGGATCTCGTGCCACGTGTCTCTGCCCTAATCGACAGCTCCTGTTGATTCGGGAAATCAGCAATCGTGATTTCAATGAGTTCAATACTCTCGTACTTGCAAACCCCGATATGCCGATATGCGATGGCTATGGGTTCTTCCTACGCTCAAGGGTTAAATCCCTCGCTACTTTTCCCAGATCTGATGGTCTGTGAGACTTCACGATTCTCCACAATGATCCCTAGCCACTGATTCTCCTCCTTGAGGATTTATCCCGCTCCGAAACTCCGCTTCTGTTCGATCCCCTCCTGGATTTATTCCCACAGCATTCATGAAAGGAACTGTCCCTCCTGAGCGTAATTTCTCGCACTCCTTCAACTGAAGGTTGGTGCACTCCTTGCGCTCGGCATCCAACCACTCTCTAAGTGTTGGATCTTCTTGACTCTGTGCACTTCCTGCAACAGTAATTCCTGCCTTCCTTTCCTCAGACTAACTGCTGAGATTTCAACCTCGGCCTGCACTTCTCCTGCACGACACAAGTAACCCAGTTCGACTTATGGTTGAACGAGAATGAGAGTTTAACTGTTGATCCTCATCGATGCACTCTATGTGGATGAATTCGACTGCACTCTATGCAGGAATCTCCCGGCTCAAACAGAGAAACAATTAAAACTCATTCTCCTCTTTCTTACAGATTTCTAATCAACTATGAAATCACATACACAACATATCAAAGCAAATGCATACAAGGAAAATAAACATCCATGAGCATAATAACAACACAGAGAAACAACAAAAACCATGAAGCTGAATCAAAGACTCTCTTCTATTAATTCAATCTGTACATGGGTGTTATTCACTAGTTCTCTGCTCTGCTCTTTTCTTCTGGATACAAGAATGATACAATAATACAAAGGAGGGTGCCTATATTCCGTTTTCCCTCTCGAAATCTGAAACTATCAAATCTACAATAAATTCCTATCTAACAACATTAAATCTAATAAATGCCTTCCTATCTATAATACAATACAAGTGCGCTTCATTACATTAGCTCATTAATGCTTGGCGCAACAAATATCAAGGTAAAATTCAAAAATAAGTCTGTTGGCTTGTCCAGCTGTCTTTTCCTGCTCCACGCGCTGGCTCGCTTGATGAGTGAGCGATGCTCCTGCATCATACTCCTCGGCTCAAAAGATTTCATGGGATCATGTCCATGAGCTCCTGCATGGTGTGTCCATGCCTCTGTATAACTACCTCTGTTTCCCAGTTGGCATCCTCCACTTGGTGATTCTTCCATTTTACCAGGTATTCAAAATACTACCTTCGCCTGGTCTTCTTGCCCAACCACTTGTCTAATATATATTCCATCTGTGGCTTCTCTGCGGCTGGTAGTTGTTTCTGCCATTGGACCACTGGTTCTTCAGTTCCAGTGTCTGCTTCTCCAGCCCTGTATGGGTATAAATCTGAAACATTGAAAATTGGAGATATCATGATGCCATCTGGCAACTCAAGCTCATATGCGTTTTCTCCAAATTTCTTCAGGACTCTGCATGGCCCAATTTTCTTCATCTTGAGCTTGTTGTATGTTCCCCTTGGGAACCTTTCCTTCCTCAAATGTGCTAGAACCATGTCCCCAACTTCAAACTGAAGTTGTCTCTTCCGCTAATCATCTATGTGCTTATATTCATGATTTGATGTCTGCAATCGTTGCTTCACCTGCGTGTGAAGTTCCTGCATCGCTTCAACGAACTCTTCAGCACGAGCACTGCTAGTTTCAACCTGTCCTGACTCCCTGAGTTCAGAAATTCCCCTCGGCTGTGTTCCATACAAAATCTGGAATGGGATTTTTCCTGTACTCTGATTCACCAAATCGTTGTACGCAAATTCTGCCTGTGGTAATATCTGGTCCCAACTGTTGTGGTGCTCCGTCACCAGGCTTCTCAATAAATCCCCTAGACTTCTATTCACCACCTCTGTCTGCCCATCCGTCTGCGGATGGTAAGCTGAACTAAATGCTAGATTAGTTCCCATCTTTTTCCATAGTGTCCTCCAAAAATGTCCTATGAATTTCGTATCCCGATCCGAGACTATGCTTCTCGACAATCCATGCAATCTGACGATCTCTTTGAAAAACAAATTCGCGATGTGGGTTGCATCACTGGTCTTCTGACATGGGATGAAATGTGCCATCTTCAAGAACCTGTCTACCACCATGAAGATGGAATCAACTCCTCGCTGAGTCCTCGGCAAACCCAAAACAAAATCCATACTGATTGCCTCCCACGGCCTCTCGGGTATGGGTAAGGGCCGATAAAAACTGGTGTTCTTCTTTCGGCCCTTTGAATGTTGACAAATTCGACATCGGTCAACAAACCTCTTTACGTCTGCTTGCATGCCTAGCCAATAATATGATTCGCTTAGCTTGGCGAATGTTTTGTCATGTCCAAAGTGACCTGCTAAGCCTCCACTGTTCTTTTCTCTCACCAAATTCTCCCTCATGGAGCAATTCGAAATACATAGTTGATTGCCCCTAAACAATAATCCTTCCTGGATCATATATTCTAGCCATGGACTCTGATCCCTGAGAACTGGATTCTCAGCTGCTTTGTATGCTTCTCCGAAATCTGCATCTCTTGCATACATATCCTTCAGATTTTCAAAACCCAAGGTTTTGACTGTGAACTCCTGCAACAGTAAACATTTCCTGCTCAAAGCATCAGCCACTTTGTTAGCAGTTCCTGAAATGTGCTTAATGACAAACGTAAAATTTTGCATGTACTCTACCCATTTTGCATGCTTCTGGTTCAACTCATCCTGTTGACTTACAAACTGCAATGCATGGTTATCATTGTATAGTACAAATTCCTTGGGTATCAAGTAATGCCTCCACTTTTTTAATGCATGTATGATGGCATAGAACTCTTTATCATATGTGGAGTATTTCAGCTTTGCTTCATCCAGCTTCTCGCTGAAATATGCAACAGGTCTGTCATCCTGACTTAGGACCCCTCCAACAGCATATCCACTGGCATCACATTTCACCTAAAATGTTTTCTGGAAATCAGGCAACACCAGGATTGGTTGCTCTGTGATCTTTCGCTTCAACAGATTGAAGCTCCTTTCAGCCTCTGTTGTCCATTGAAAAAAATTATGTCGCTTCTTCACTGTGTCCATCATCACTGCGCTAATCCCACTGAAATTTCAAATGAATTTTCGGTAGAAAATAGCCAATCCATGAAAACTCCTCACCTCGAAAACATTCCTGGGCGATGGCCATTTCCTGATCACTTCCACCTTCTCAGGATCCATCTTCAATTCATTCGCCGAGATTACAAAACCCAAATAAATGAGTTATGTCTGCATGAAGGAACACTTCTTCATGTTGATCAACAGCTTCTCCCGCTGCAGTCTTCTCATCAAAATGCCCAAATGTTTCAAATGTTCAGCCTTCGTCTTGCTGAAAATCAATATGTCGTCCAGATACATGACCACAAATTTGCCGATGAATTCCCGCAGGACTTCATTCATCAGTCTCATGAATGTGCTCAGCGCGTTTGTCAATCCAAACGGCATGACCAACCATTCATACAAACCTTCGTTTGTTTTGAATGCTGTCTTCCATTCATCTCCCTCTCTCATCCGAATCTGGTGATATCCACTCTTGAGATCAATTTTTGAAAAATAATTTGCCCCACTCAGGCAATCCATCAGATCGTCCATTCTTGGCAGTGGAAATCTGTACCTGATGGTAATTTTGTTAATCTCTCTGGAGTCTGTACACATCCTCCAGCCTCCATCCTTCTTCGGACTTAATACTGTCGGAATAACACATGGACTGAGACTCCCCCTAACCAGTCCTTTGTCCAGCAGATCCTAAACCTGTCTTTTGACTTCCTCATTCTCCTGAGGTGTCAACCTGTACGCAGCCTTATTCGACAAAATTTCTCCAGGTATGAGGTTGATGTGATGACTCATGCTCCTCATCGGTGGAAACGAATGAGGTAGTTCGTCCACGATGATATCAGTGAACTCTCTCAGCAGTTCCTGAATTTCGTCTGGCAATTCGTCCACTCTTGTGCTAGTCAGGACAATTCTCGGTTTCCTGACCACAAAGAATTGTGGATCTTCATTCTTCTCCATCTTTGTGAGAAGCTCTTTCCCACTCATAAGAATTATTGTGTTGTTTACTTCCGGCTTCACTTCTTTATCCTTTATCGGAAGCAATGTGTGTGTTTTCCCATCCTTCTCCAAGGTGTATGTGTTCATCCTCTCGTCATGAACCACATTTCGTTCATACTGCCATGGTCTACCCAATAATACATGACAGACATCCATGGGAATAACATCACACATGATCTTATCCTTATATTCACCCATTTTAAATTCAACCAAGCATTGTTTCGCAACACATACCTGGTGTCCTTTCTGCAGCCATGACACTTTATATAGACTTGGGTGATTGGTCGTTTCCAGCTCCAGCTTTTCCACCATCTCGGTCGAAACGAGATTATCGGTGCTTCCGTTGTCCACTATGACCTTGCATTTCCAAACCTTGGTCTTGCAAGTCGTTCTGAACAGTCTGGTTCTCTGAGCTGTGTCCTCCACCTCTTTCTCAGGTTTCAAGAGAACTTTGTGTACCGTCAATGACTTCCCACTTCCAGTGTCTTCATCCTCAACATCACGTCTCTGCGCCTCTATGATGTGAGCTTCTCCTCTGTCCATCTTCCTGTCTGGACAATCCACGGCTTTATGTCCATCCTTTCCACATGTAAAACATGTGATAATTCCTCCACGTCCTCTTCCTCTACCTCGGGTACGAGGAAACGTGTTGGCATCAGCATAACCGCCACCCTGCTCTGTATGCTGCCTCCTCGACTCAGCATATTGTTGCCTCTGTTGTGAGGTTCCACCTCTTTCAACCTTACCCTGAGGTCTCTGCCATTCCTCCTTGGGCTTTTGAGTTCTATCTTGGGAAATTGCCTTGCCTCGGGGCTGACTCCTGCCTCGCCCTTGCTGACTCTACTTACGGCTCAGCTTCTCTTCGGCTTTCAGAGCCATATGGTACGCATCCTCAACTGTTCGGATGGTAACCATGCTCAATTCATCCTGAATGTCATATCTCAGACCATTCAGGTATCTCGCCACCTTCTCATCATCGCTCTCCCGATGACCAGCTCTGATGTTGAGCCTGTAGAATTCCTCAGTGTACTCCTTCACCGTCATCAATTTCTATCGCAGGTTCTGCATCCGCCTGAACAGAGTGATCTGGTAATCCCTCGAGATGAATTTCAATTTCATCTTAGCGATCATCCGATCCCAGATCTTAATCTTTTGTTTTCCTTTGGAACGTCTGTCTGCTTGCAGCTCGTCCCACCATAAGGTTGCATGCCCTTTCAATTTTTTAACCGCATGCCTTACCTTCTTGTCCTCTTCAATATCCTCATAATCGAAGTAGGTGTCGAGTGCTCAGATCCAATCCACAATTCTTCTGCATTTAGACTCCCCTCATAGACAGGAATGTCCATCTTGGTCTTTGAGCTCATCCTGGCGATGGCTCTAATCAACCTCTCTGTCGAGGCATCCTCTGCTATGACCTCTTCTGCATTGTGTCCAGCTTCCTCTTCCACCTCAGAGTCACTATACTCCACTGCACCAGCTCCGCGTCTCTGCGTAGTCTCCATCTCCTCAAGCCTTGCTCGGAGATCTCTCATCTGGCGCTCCATCTTTGGATTCACTGCTGGCCTACCCCTCCTTCGGGCATCCCTGTCTTCTTGATCAGGTGACTGCCTTTCTCTTCTAGGTGGCATGATGAAATCCGCTTCTCTCTGCTACCGGAACAAAGAGAACTCTTCACTCGCTTTGATACCACTTGGTGCGAGTCGCTTGACCCTCACTATCTAACCACTCCCACCAGGACCTTCTCTCACATCGGCCCGAAGAGTTAAAGAACTCTTCCAACTCCTCTCGGGATTTTTCTCTACCCACAGTTCTCCTTCGGCGATCTTCCCCTCGCTTATCGGGAAATCGGAACTCGCGAGTTCGCGAGTTCAACACTCACAATATCGGGTCCTTCACTTCCCCGAAACCCGATGTTCAAAAGGTCAACACTTTCCACTATGTCGGGGATTTCCCTATCGGGAAATCGACACTTGCGATGCAGCGATATACTTACGCCACAAAACACCGAACCCTGAACTCTGATGACACTTGTCCTCCACCAGATCTTATGGTCCCACGCTGCCACGTCACTTTCTTCTCTCGTGCGATCGGGGATCGTGGGATCACGATTTCTCCGGTCGAATTTCCTTTGCAACATAAATCCCCGAATGTCGAACCCCGACCTCTCGGGATCTCACGCCACGTGTCTCTGCCCTAATCGACGGCTCTCGTTGATTCGGGAAATCAGCAATTGCGATTTCAACGAGTTCAAGACTCTCGTACTTGCAAACCCCGATATGTCGATATGCGATGGCTATGGGTTCTTCCTGCACTCAAGGGTTAAATCCCTCGCTACTTTTCCCAAATCTAACAGTCTGCGGGACTTCTTGATTCTCCACAATGATCCCTAGCCACCGATTCTCCTCCTTGAGGATTTCTCCCACTCCCAAACTCCGCTTCTGTTCGAGCCCCTCTTGGATTTATTCCCACAGCATTCACGAAAGGAACTGTCCCTCCTGAGCTTAATTTCTCACACTCCTTCAACTGAAGGTTGGTGCACTCCTTGCGCTCGGCATCCAACCACTCTCTAAGTGTTGGATCTTCTGGACTCTGTGCACTTCCTGCAACAGTAATTCCTGCCTTCCTTTCCTCAGACTAACTATTGAGATTTCAACCTCGGCCTGCACTTCTCCTACACGACACGAGTAACCCAATTCGACTTCTGGTTGAACGAGAATGAGAGTTTAACTGTTGAGCCTCATCGACACACTCTATGTGGATGAATTCGACTGCACTCTATGCAGGAATCTCCCGGCTCAAACAGAGAAACAATTAAAACTCATTCTCCTCTTTCTCACAGATTTCTAATCAACTATGAAATCACATACACAACATATCAAAGCAAATGCATACAAGGAAAATAAACATCCATGAGCATAATAACAACACAGAGAAACAACACAAACCATGAAGCTGAATCAAAGACTCTCTTCTATTAATTCAATATGTACATGGGTGTTCTTCACCAGTTCTCTGCTCTGCTCTTTTCTTCTGGATATGAGAATGATACAATAATACAAAGGAGGGTGCCTATATTCCGTTTGCCCTCTCGAAATCTGAAACTATCAAATCTACAATAAATTCCTATCTAACAACATTAAATCTAATAAATGCCTTCCTATCTATAATACAATACAAGTGCGCTTCACTACATTAGCTCATTAATGCTTGGCGCAACAAATATCAAGGTAAAATTCAAAAATAAGTCTGTTGGCTTGTCCAGCTGTCTTTTCCTGCTCCACGCGCTGGCTCGCTTGATGAGTGAGCGATGCTCCTGCATCAATGTGCCAAGTGAAATTTACGATAACTTCCCCACAACTTGTTGATTGTTTTCCTTTCCAAGAGATCTCACTTGTATAGCATGCCCCACATAAAATAATCCATAAACAATTCTAAAACTTGTACCAGAACTACTACGGTCTGTCCACTATCCAATGCAACTAGTCTTACTCAATTTGGATACTCTAGGAAGAAGTTATGATTATTTTACCTAGAACACTTGCTTGAGACTAGTCAATAGGACTAATCAAATACCCTATCTTCCACATGGTGTATCTACAAATGTAAGATGACCCAGAAGATGAAATTGTTACCACATATACCTTACTAATTTCTGTGAATATCCTCTAGATTTCAGGGTCTTGATCCATCTACTAAATATCCTCCAAGCCGTTCCTTTTGAATCGTTGTAGAAAAAATGTTATAGCAAAAATGCCAAGGTGTCTTAGATGTAGCAGCGAAACCCCAAGACCTTGAGCTCTGATACCATATGTTAGGAACCAAATATCAATATAGCATAGAAAAACCTCAGAATAAGTACTCAACGCCTTGAAAAAGAGATAAATTAAGATAATAATCTTCTTTGAGGGGGAAAACTCCTTATCCCCACATAAATGTTCAATTACAAGATGATTCCAAATGAAAATGTCTCCTTGGTATATATAGGAGACTAGGAGGTATAATTACAACTAATAAACTAAAGCCGACATAAATAAAATAACATTACTAATGTAATTAAAGGGTGATGAGCCATTATTTAGGGATTATCATAAATTCTTTGAGGATTTCTATTGGTATATATGAGGAGAGGGATAGAGATATAATATATGGGAAAAGTCAATAATAGAGTAATCCAAAAAAAAAAGAGGAAGTCCCTGTTGATCCCATGGACCCCTTAATTTTACAAAGTGAGGAGTTTAGAAGGAAACTAGAATAGATGCACATTGTGGAGCATGACTTTATCAATATTGGACAGTTCCTAGATCTTTATCCTACATATTTTTGCATGATCTTTACCTCAGCAATGGATACATGAGGGAGGAAGTGATTTCTTATGTGTAGCCACTCCAGACTCATCAATTCTAAATATGTTGCAAGTTCTTACCTTTGGCACATCAACACCAGTTTAGAAATGCATAAGTAAGCACAACAAAAACACAAATAGGAAAAGAAAGTAGGAGAAAAAGACCTTTAAATGTGTTACAGGATATGTAGAGGCAACAAAGGGGTTTATATTGTCTTTATTTATTCATTTCTTGTGAGAATGGAAACAAGGATTCTCTCATGCAGAGTAATGAGGAAACATAGGAAAGGAGAGTGCAACCTTGACATCCTCTAAGCCTTGTCTGCTTACATGCAAAGAAAGTGCCTGAATTGGTGTAAAGTCTTCCTAAATGAGTTCATTGAAGCCACTCTTGAGGCCTATGAGAAGAAACCATTGTTCAATTAAGGATCTTTATTAATGGCATTTTCCATGTTCAAATAGGAGCCACTACGAGGATCTCGATTCCTATCGATGGAGAAATATTTGGTTTAGATTGGCTCACGGGAAGCAGATGTAACCCTGATGGAAAGAATTATTGAAATGGGGAAGCAAAGAAGATCACATTTTGACCATACTTCTTGACCGTCGATCCAATTATTCTCTTCTCATATGATCTTTTCATGAAGATGTGGACCCAAGAGGAACCATATCTTTATATCTCTCATATTATGATGACATTCTAAGCAATATGAATCAACTTGAATTTCACTGATCGTATAAATAGTTAGCGCCCCAGAAGACTGCTCCACTAGCTAGGTAAAATGTGTTGGACTACGACTGAACTGATTATTTCTAATGTAGACATTGAACTTAATGTATTGACTTTGACTTTTATAGAGGGAATTAATATTCTCTTTCAAGTAAATAGGTTGTGTACGATCAATGAAGATTTTTTGTTCAGATAAAGGTTTCCAACTCAGTCGTTCCATCAGGGCTGTTGAGAAATCACCCAAAAAACCTGTCCTTTCAAGTCGAGTTCCCTTTCATTTTCTCATAAAATCTTGGAACCAAGGGGGGAAACATAGAAAGTATTGAATCAAGCATTGAACTGGTTAGTATATATAGATATAAGATTGTAAACCCACTCTCTAGGGGTTTCTCATGTGTCCCTTCCCATTGAATCTTGAGAACTCTAGCTATGGATCGATTGCAGGGTGAATAATTCATTCATTTGAATCTTGAGGTATAACAATGATTCAATTTCTTTTTGGAAGGAGGGATGTTTGTATTGAACTGGATATCCATGAAATTGAATCTGAAAAGAGGTTCCCCAATAGTAGAGTAGGCATTTCATTGTATAAATCTATAGCTTAAAGTGGAGTCAAGGCTTGGCTCTCTATCTTTAGAGATTATTGATATGGTTAGCTTATAATGGATCTAGCATATACTATTGATGATGACATAAAGGTAGTTTCATCATTTCCCTCCGGAGGAAGAGGAGGATCGACATTGGATGAGGAAGAGAGAGAGAATCAAACCATTATCTCGTGGAATTTCACCATTTCTTTCTCATACATAGACATTGAATCAAATGAATTGGAAATTTCCTCTATTACGACCGGTTAATATAGATCGAGGAAAGGATGGAAGGAAGTTTCAATCAGTAGGTGCCTGAAGAGAAAACAAACTGATTTCTCGGTTCAATCATTAGGTGCCCGGAAGGCAAGTTGGAAGGAAGGTTATTAGTTCATTCAAACAGAAGGAATCAAAACAAATGATTTCACTTAGCTTGAATTGAACATCTTGACAGCCTAAACTGAACCCCTGATGGGTGAACACCCTGTATCCTCACCCCTGGTGAGTTATTCTCCATTTTAAATCAACTACTAGCTCTCGAACAACCAATCTATCTCGCTCCATAAACTACTTTCTATAGGCACCTCCATCGACTACTTTCCCACCCAGACTGCAAAGAGTTAATTACCTTGGGGGTTAGGGATGGAGTAGCCAGGATAAAGTAGTTTCCTATCTAGAGAGAACTGGTTTGTTCTCCTCCTGTGTATCCAAGGGTGTAGGTAGGCGAGAACTTCTTTGTTCTCCTCCCAAGGGGAATTCCACAGTTAAATTGTTACTATCTTCTAGAAAGGGTGGATGGTCAATCTCAGGTTACCCAGCTCCTTCATCAAGGAGAAGGAAATTATTACACTAATATATCTTTGAAATCCCCCCTCCTTCCATAGTAGTTATTCAACAGGCTTCATTTCCATCCTTCTCTGACCAATATTAACTGAACAATCCTGAAGGTTGGAGAAACCACCCTTTACAAGGACTATTTCAATAACAAGTAAGGATCTGGAGGACATCCCGAGGACATGAAAGTATGAAAGAAGGAGAAAGGTTAAGTATGAAATATGTGTCTAGAGGAGACATCCTTTACACCCCCAAGTGATTTGGCTTATATTCTACCCAATCCAGAAGGATAAGTAACAAGTTAACAATTATGTGCCCTTATTATAGCTCCACTAGCACATTGTCCATCCAAACAGAAAGATTCAACTATAGTTGTTGGACCGAAAAATCAATTACCCCTCTCTCCCTTGTTATCAGGATATAACTATAAGAAGGGATGGAATTACCGCTAACCTGGTATATCTTAATTAACAAAGGATGGGAGTCAGTCCCTCCGCTAAGAGGATTCGAGCATGATTTCTGGCCAGTTCGATTGAGTGAAGGAGCATGCTTTCTGACAGTTGAGCCCTAGTACGAGTGACAAGGAATTCATATAGTTTCCCACTTATTTAAGGAATTGGTTTCTTTCTAGTTGGATTGGCCTAACCATGGGATCCTACTTTCAGGAGTTCAAGAAAGTAAAACAAATTAGTTGAACACCCAATGGGTGAAAGTTATACTTTCTGGGCTCCGAGGTGATGGAAGTCTTAATCCACCACAGAGGTTAAGGAAGGATGGTCGATGCACTATAGTTAGGAGAATTAAAATATTAGAGAATATGTTGTTTACTAGATAGTCATATTATATAAGTGATATCCTAACTTACCTGCCTAGGGGAACACCTAGGGGAAATATAGTTGGGGTGGGTGGGATGATAGGCCCTGCTTTCTATAGAATGAAGGTAGGCTTAAACCTGGGACGTAGGCTAATTCGCATATTAAACATGGGAACATCTCAAGGAGGCTCCATCCTAAACCCTAGGAGGCAAAATCATTTCATTCGATCCATCCATCCTTCACCCCTAGTGGGATATGAAATTTGTTTACTGTCACTTGGGGGAAGTAGACCATCCTTATTACCAAGGGAGGTTATTCTTTGAAGGAATTAGCTTTCTTTCTGGAAGGAATAACTTGAAGGTGGTGGCTAGATGGAACTCCCTCGGTAATTAGTTAGGTCCCCCTGCTCAGTAGTTAGTCTCATTAAGGTTAGTCAGTATCAAAAGGAGGTGGGGTATGGAGCCCAATTAGGTTGTAGTTTCAATATCTATAATTATAGTTGATGTCGGTGTTAAGAGTTAGGACATGATGGAAGGAAGGAATTTCAAATGCATGAGATATTATTTCCATCCTTCACCTGGTTGGTCAAGGTGATACCAACTTTATGGGTTGGATTGTTCGGTTGGGAGGTAGGAGTAGCCATTGGTCATGGAACTAAATCCATTCACCTAAACTAGGTTATGACCCTATGCTTTCTATACCATGGGTGAGGGAAACTATATACATAACATGTTGAATACTTTCCCAACGAGTTGACAACCGAAAGGTTACCCAGAGAGTAGTTGGTGGGATCGAGGAGTTTATGCTATGAAGAGAGTAGTTACCCGATTGTGGGGGATGGAGAACCCCTGGTTGGGGCCATATCTAGGTAGTCCAATTGTCACTACCCTTATTAAACAATTTAATGAGAAATAAGGAATTGCAAAATCCTTCATTATGAAATTTCAAATTTCATAAGTTCCTAACCCACCTAAGCAATTGCAATGCCTCACTCTCTCTCTATCCTTGTGACTGATAAATTGAATGAATAAGACTAATTGTAGCTCGATCTCTCTCTTCCTGGTAAAGAAAACCCTTCCCCATAATAATCAGGAGAACTAGTGCACACCACCCCTAATCGGACAAAACAAGTGCTCCCTTAATCAGGAACTGTGAATCACGCTCCCTCATCGGGAAAAGAAAACCTTGCCCCAGAACAAGAGATGGACCCACCAGAAGAGAAGAATCACTCACACCGACCACTCATATTAACTAGCCACATCTAGAGAAAGAAGGAAAGGACACCCACCAGCTACCTCTGAACCTGAGCTACAACAACTAGCACATCATGCATACAAGGTCCCTGATACTGATAATGGAATAGAATAAGGTATGGAAAAAATGTAGATGTAACGAGGGGGTAGTTTGGATGTGGTGTAGAGAGACGTGAAAGGAGGATGTGAGAAGTCTAAGGTAAGGCGATAAATCGAGTGGAAGGGGATTGGGATAATGTACCATTTGAATAAAATGCAGTTAGTACTTCAATAATAAATATGGAGATAAAGGAAAGGACAATATCTTGCGATGCTGTGAGTTAACATCGAACAACCATTGTTGATCGATCAATGGGATGATTTTCCAATAACTAAGTTATGTCTACTAGATTCATCTAGTGAAGAAGTCCACATTATGTACGTAATAAATAGAAATGTCTACCCACCTAATTCTCGGAGCAAGCCCTACCTTTCCCTTCCTTAATGTTTTCCCACCTCCTTCTCGGAGTAAGTCCCTACTTAGGGTAGACGAACTCCTATCGAAGGAATCCAATGAATGGGACACTCAACAGTTGATGAATGATGAATGTATAAAATGTATAAGACAAAAGGATCTCATATGATTTCCACCCCTATTGAAATATCCTTCGACGCTTGCTTTTAGTATAGCGGTTAGAAAGTATATAAAATGTATTGTTCCATCCATGTGTATAGACATAATTAGAAGCAATCTGGTAGTAGGGACTTACTCTTATAATGTCATTTCAGGGAAGAGAAGTCTGGGGTGAGAATCACCGGTGTCGGTGGCTCACCTTATGGCCTTTTTGTTGAACTATAATGAGTAGGAAAAATGTTATTTATTTCTTTAAAGAGTACTATAATGAGGAGAATTGTGGCCTTTTAGTTCTTTGGTTTGTTGAAGACAACCTATTTCCCAACTAACTGGGAGACAATTCGGGAACAAGCACATTATCCATCACTATCGTTTGACCTTGGTAGGTGGATGAAACATCTCTTTGGAAAGAGAGAGACCTTTGTTAACTCTTTAGCCACTAAACCCTAAAGTAAAGGACAAACTGTGATGGTTTTACAGAGGATTCACAAGCACTCTCGACAAAAGGAAGAGGGGAAAATGAGGTCTCCACTAAGAGAGTTGTGATGGTTTTATCAACTAGCTAAACTTGGGGTAAAAAGACTTCAAATATGAGAATGGATTTTATTAGAGAATTCTTAGTAAAACTTTGAAATTGATCCAAACACAATCTAAGGGGAGGGGTAGCCACTGCTAAAGCTCCAATGGACATTGATGTTGAGTATCGATTTGTGACTGGAACTGCTGCTAACTTTGGATCAATTGGTTATTCAACTGGGGCTGTAGGATATAACCTATGTACTCCGACACTAGATCAACTTCACTGGGGGCTTGAATAAGCTTTGGGAATGGATGAAATATGTATAACTGAGCGATATGATGAACAAATAAATTGATGTTCAGTTTGATCCAATGGAGAAGATGAGGAAGATAACCCTTTGGAGTCCATCCATGCCTAGTCAACCTACTAAATCGGGTAGGGTAATCCTAGGTATGTTTGATCTCTGACATGTATGTATTATCGAAGAAGATCAGTTCTTGGTGGAGATATGTCTTGTGGTGCACATTGTCCATTGTTACTAGTTATGTGTGAGCAATTGTGCCTAAGCCTAGTAACAAGTGAATATGCCTCATTGTTAAGATGAAGGTATAGGGAACGATTCATTAATCCCATTGAATGAGTTATATATCTATAGGTTGTGTGCTCTTCATGGAGCTACTCCCTGATGATTTCCCTAAGATATCTTAACACATCCTTTCAGCCTCACTGATTTGGGTAGGTTGATATGGGTTTTCTCCTCATCATTGGACTAGTTTGTTAAAGGGTGTATGCGCCTCAAAGTTTATGGTCACCAAAACAGGTTGGTCCTCATCATTGGACCATGGGCCTCAAAGCGGATGGTCACAAAATAGGTTGGTCCTCATCATTCGACCATGGGCCTCAATGTAGATGGTCACCAAACAAGATGGTCCTCATCATTGGACCATGTTCTATAGGGATTGTTCACCGAAGCAGATGGTTCCCATCTTGACTTTGAGTCATAAGCCACTTCTTTACGTATTCAATGGGGTCACCTTAGATATATATTATGTGCATATTATCGTAGGCTTAGAAAATACACTCCTTTCACTGCACCAAGAATCGCTATCCTTGAGGATAATAACCCCATTTCATATAAAAAGGGGGGGGCAGAATTTCATAACGAGCCTTGGAGGTCTACATTCAATCATAGCCTTGCAGGTATCCATGGGTGAGGAAATCTATCTACAATGTTTCATATTCGGAGGGCTTGTGTGTGTTCCATTCATTGGAAATACAAGTCCGGCAGTAGGAAAATAAGGTAAGCCAAGAACTCAGGGATATTGAAGCATGTAGAGCAAATGATGCCCAGTAAAGGTCTCTATCTATGTGCCTATAATATAGGACAACAAATATTGAACCGCACTATTGCGACTGATTGCACTTTCAATGCCTTTGTATAAATATCGGATATGGACTATTGGTGAGTGGGCTCAGCGATGTGTACTATAGGTAAAACAAACAATAAATATTCCATAGGGTACCACGGGAACTCTCACAAAACCATTCAACTCAAACTCCTCACCTAGTGAAGATGAATCATCAACACTTCCTGGTCAATCATGGATTGAAGTAATCTAGTATATGAGGTTATAAAAATTAGTCCCTATCCATGATTTGTTGTACAAGGCCCTGAATACATGTGTGGTGAATTCATTTTTTTGGGTGGTCAAAGGCTCTACTAGCCCAGAATTGCAAGTTAGCATCACAAGACTTATAGGAGGGTAGGGAAACCCTTTAAATGATAAGGAAGAACGCCCAATCACCCCTTTGCACTTTATGAGAGATACTTAATTATGAGAGATTATTCTAGTGAATTGACTGATCCTCACAGCTCGAAGCAACAATTCAGAAGCTTGTAGAAAATTATTGGTGTTCGCTAAATAAGGATTGAGGTTTAATCATACTGCGTTTTTATATACAAAATGATTTTAATTTCAATGGTTTTCAAGGTTGATTAATCATCTTGCTTCCCTGTTAAGGCATCTCTCTACAACCATAAACTCCTTAGTTCATTCATTTGATAATGTTCCTACATTCTTTGTTGTTCCAAGAAGTGTTGTTCTGGAAATTGCATGTGTTCAAATAAGTGGTGTTCCAGGATTAGCATCTCTAATTTATAGCATTCTCTTTGATCCAACATCATCTTGTGTTCCAAGTGATGTTTCATTAATCTATGTTATTCCTTCTACTGATGTTCTGGCATATTACCTTGTTCCTAGAAGCCTTGTTTTGGGATTAGCTCATGTTCCTATAATTCTAGTTCAGGTATATGAATGTGTTCCTAGAATAGGTGTTCCAACATTATTTGATGTTCCAAGAAGTGAGGATCCAACATAATATAACGTTACTACATCCCTTATTGTTCTTATAAAGGGTGCATCTACTATTTGACCTAGGAGAGCTATGAAATCATTTCCATTTGTTCCAACAAGTGTAGTATATTAATTTGGATAGAAGCGTTGTTCCTACAATCATGTTGTGTTCCTACAAGTGCTTACAATATCCCATGGTTTTCCTATAGGTGATTTACATTTTCACATGTTCCTTTAATTAGAAAATACAATTGACCCAATTGAAGAACCAATTGATTCAACAACTAAAGAAGCATCAACAATTGAACTTAAATCATTCAAATGAGAACCAATTAATATGCCAGTTGCACCAGTTCAAAAAGAATTTTGTCCACCTGCATACAAGGTAACTATAGGAAATGCACTGGTTGTTTACCTTGAAGTTGAATCAGTTCAAGTGCCAGTATATGATCGATATCAAGGCCTAGAATCATAAGTAGTAGATTTAGTAGATCCAAAGCTACTAGTAGAATAAACAGAGTGCATAGATCCAAAGTTTGATGTTCGTGAGAGAAACCCAGTTTCGACTGATGATCATGAACATGATTCAGTTTTCGATTGTCGAGAGGAATATTCATACCCTTATATACGGATATATATTACACCTACTTCTTCGTCTGTGGTATGAGTAGCAGAACCTAGTGAGTAGCCTACCCGACATAACCATGATAGGAAAGCTTACCAGTAAATAGCATCCCCATATAGATGATAAGCCTACCCTGGGGAATCCTTTCTCCTATTGATTTGATTGAGCAGCAGAACAAAAAGAGTCGACCCAAAAAAATTCCACCCTACTAGCTCAAAGACGATCGACAATATTTCTCCCTCCCTTTATGTGCCACCATTGCTTTATGCTGGCCCATCATAACATAGCTGAGAGAGACACAACACAGTCTTAAATAAAGAAAGGGCTTCCCCTCGCTTGTCAACCCCGGCCCATCTATGTATAATATTGAGAGGTTTGTTGGCATCTATCTATATGGTAACTGTAATTACTTATATAATTCTCATTGACTTCTGAAAACTATGATAATTCTACCAGTAGCTACCCACCCCTATGGCCAAAGAAAAGGGGAAAAGAAAATAATTAAAAAAAAAGGAAAGAGAAAGACTCAGTCTGTGGTTGGACTTCATATGGCCTCTCATTCCTCTTAATGAAGAACATGAAAATGTGTAGGACCACTTACCTTCCTGCAATCTGGAACCTACATAATTTACTTACAATATTATGACATAATGGATAGGAGGGGATCCCAACAAATCAATAATATCATCCATTCACACTGGTATACTGGATGGATTAGTTGTTTCCCAATTAGTTAGTTACTTGGACAATTAACAACAAAAGAGTAATTGAAACCAACCATAGAGCATTGCATTCCATTCTTTGGTCCCATTCTTTAGTTTCATTTCTCGGTTGTCCCACACACCTCTGGTTTCATAGTCATATTCAAAACAAGACAGTTAGAATATTCATTTCATCATCAACAAACAGGTGCATGTGAGATTCAACTCATTCAGAAAGGGTTGTAACAAGAGGTTTTTTTTACATTAAGTCATGGAAAAGATTGTAGCAAAAGGTTTCAAATAAATATCTCTATCGCTAATACCAGAAGATTCCATCAATTAGTAGTGAGTTATTCACTGGGAAAAGGAGATATTATTCCATCAGTTATTTGAGTTATTTTACCAAGGAGTTAGACTAATTATTTCCCAACTCACTCTTTTTCTGTCTGGCTAAGTACTCCTCTGTCCAACTAACTGCAGTGGGAAAATTGTATTTGA
>JZKD02S2104544.1:89000-101301 GCA_000966675.3 Picea glauca
GATGGAATCAACTCCTCGTTGTGTCCTCGGCAACGCAAAACAAAATCCATACTGATCGCCTCCCATGGCCTCTCAGGTATGGGAAATGGCTGATAGAACCCTATGTTCTGCTTTTTGCCCTTCGCGTGTTGACCTATCCTGCACCGGTCAACAACTCGTTTGACATCAGCGTGCATCCCTGGCCACAAATATTATTTGCTCAGATTGGCGAATGTTTTGCCATGCCCAAAATGACCTGATAATCCACCGCTGTTTTTCTCCTTCACTAAATTCTCCCTCATGGAGCAATTCGGAATGCACAGTTGATGGCCCCGAAACAACAATCCATCCTGGATCATGTAATCAATCCATGGGCTTCGATCTCTGAGATCGGGATTCTCAGCTGCCTCGTATGCTTCTGCAAAATCTGCATCAACTGCATACATATCCTTCAGATTTTCAAAACCCAAGGTTTTGACTTTGAACTCCTGCAGCAACAAGCATTTTCTGCTCAAGGCGTCAGCCACCTTGTTCGCAGTTCCTGAAATATGCTTAATCACAAACGTGAAAATTTTCATATACTCTACCCATTTCGCATGTTTTTGATTCAGCTTTTCCTGCTGACTTATGAACTGCAATGCGTGATTATCGCTGTACAAAACGAATTCCTTGGGTATCAAGTAATGCCTCCACTTTTTAAATGCCTGTATGATGGCATAGAACTCTTTATCGTATGTGGAGTATTTCAGCTTGGCATCATCCAACTTCTCGTTGTAATATGCCACAGGTCTGTCATCCTGACTCAAGACCCCTCCAACAGCATATCTACTAGCATCACACTTCACTTGGAAGGTCTTCTGAAAATTTGGCAGCACCAAAATTGGCTGCTCTGTTATCTTGCGCTTCAACAGATTGAAGCTCCTTTTAGCCTCGGTTGTCCAGTGAAAAACTTTATGCCGCTTCTTCACGGTGTCCATCATCGCTGCGCTAATCCCACTGAAATTCCGAATGAATTTTCGGTAGAAACTAGCCAAACCATGAAAGCTCCTTACCTCAAAAACATTTCTCGGCGATGGCCAATTCCTGATCACTTCCACCTTCTCAGGATCTATCTTCAATTCATTTGCCGAGATTACAAAACCCAAATAAATGAGTTATGTCTGCATAAACGAGCATTTTTTTAAATTTATCAGCAGCTTCTCCTGCTGTAGCCTTCTCATCACAATGGCCAAATGTCTCAAGTGTTTAGCCTTTGTCTTTCTGAATATCAGTATGTCGTCCAAATATACGACCACAAATTTTCCAATGAATTCCCTCAGGACTTCATTCATCAGCCTCATAAAAGTGCTTGGCGTGTTTGTCAACCCAAACGGCATGACCAACCATTCGTACAAACCCTCGTTTGTTTTGAATGCTGTCTTCCATTCATCTCCTTCTCTCATCCGGATCTGATGATATCTACTCTTGAGATCAATCTTCGAAAAATAATTTGCCCCACTCAGGCAATCCATCAAGTCATCCATTCTCGGCAGTGGAAATCTGTACCTGATGGTGATTTTATTTATCGCCCTGGAGTCTGTACACATTCTCCAGCCTCCATCCTTTTTCAGACTCAGTACTGTCAAAACAACACACAGACTCGGACTCTCTCTGACCAGTCCCTTATCCAGCAGATCTTGTACCTGTCTTTTGACCTCCTCATTCTTCTGAGGTGTCAACCTGTACGCTGCCTTGTTCAGAAAACTTTCTCCGGGTATGAGGTCAATGTGGTGACTCACACTCCACACAGGTGGCAACGAACGAGGTAGTTTGTCCATGATGATATCAGCGAACTCTCCCAGCAGTTCCTGAATCTCCTCTGGCAAGTCGTCCACTTTTGTGCTGGTCAGGACAATTCTCGGTTTCTTGACAACAAAGAATTGTGGATCTTCATCCTTCTCCAGCTCTGTGAGAAGTTCTTTCCCACTCATGAGAAGAATCGTGCTGCTCACTTCCGGCTTAACCTCCTTATCTTTTATCGGGAGCAATGTATGTGACCTCCCATCCTTCTCCAAGGTGTATGTGTTCATCCTTCCATCATGAACAACATTTCTATCAAACTTCCATGGTCTACCCAACAACACATGACAGACATCCATGGGAATGACATCACACAAAATTTTATCTCTATATTCACCCATTTTAAATTCAACTAAGCATTGTTTTGTGACACTTACCCGATGTCCTTTCTGTAGCCACGAGACCTTATATGGGCTCGGGTTCTTAGTGGTTGTCATCTCCAACTTTTCCACCATCTCGGTTGAAACGATATTGTCAGTGCTTCCACTGTCCACTATGACCTTACACTTCCAGCCCTTGGTCTTGCAAGTTGTCCAGAACAATCTGCATCTTTGCGCTGTGTCCTCCACCTCTTTCTCAGGTTTCAAGAGAACCTTGTGCACTGTTAGCGACTTTCCACTTCCAGTGTCTTCACTCTCAGCATCACGCCTCTGCGCCTCTGTGACGTGAGCTTCACTTCTGTCCAGCTTCCTATCTGGACAGTCAACAGCTTTGTGTCCATTTTTTCCACATGTAAAACATGTGACAATTCCTCCATGGACTCTTCCTCTACCTCGGGTACGAGGAATTACATTTGCATCAGCATATCCGCCACCCTGCTCAGTATGCTACCTCCTCGACTCAGCATATTGCTGCCTCTATTTAATTTGTGGCTACCTCTGCTATGAGGTACCACCTCTCTCAACTCTACCTTGAGGTCTCTTCCAATCCTCCTTGGGCTTCTGAATTCTTTCTTGGGAAACCGCTTTGTCTCTGGGCTGACTCCTGCCTCGCCCTCGCTATCCCTGCTTGCGGCTCAGCTTCTCTTCGGCCTTCAGAGCCATCTAGTACGCATCCTCAACTGTTCAGATGGTAACCATGCTCAGTTCGTCCTGAATGTCGTACCTCAATCCATTCAGGTATCTGGCCACCTTTTCATCATCACTCTCCCGATGACTAGCTCGAATGTTGAGCTTGTAGAATTCTTCGGTGTACTCTTTCACCGTCATCAGCTTCTGTCTCAAGTTCTGCATACGCCTGAACAGAGTGATATGGTAATCTCTCGGAATGAACTTCGCCTTCATCTTGGCGATCATCCGATCCCATCTCTTGATTTTCTGTTTTCCTTTGGAACGTCTGTCAGCCTGCAGCTCGTCCCACCATAAGGCTACATGTCCCTTCAGCTTGGTTACAGCATGCCTTACCTTCTTGTCCTCTTCGATATCCTCTTAATTGAAGTAGGTGTCGAGTGCTCGGATCCAATCCAGCAACTCTTCAACATTTAGACTTCCCTCATAAACGAGAATGTCCATCTTCGTCTTCGAGCTCATTCTGGCAATAGCTTTGATCAACCTCTCTGTTGATGCGTCTTCTGCTGAGACCTCTTTTGCTTCATGTCCAGCTTCCTCTTCGACCTCGGAATCGTTGAACTCTCCTGCGCCAGTTCCGCGCCTTTGGGTGGTCTCCATCTCTTCGAGTCTCGCCCTGAGATCTCATATTTGTCGTTCCATTTCTAGATTCCCTGCTGGACTACCCATCCTTCAAACGTCCCAGTCCTCACGATCAGGTGACTGTCTCTCTCTTCTGGGCGGCATTGTGAAATCCGCTTCTCTCTGCTACCTGAACACAGAGAATTATTCTCCCGGCTCTGATACCACTTGGTTGCAACCTGCCCTCGACGGCACAGCCGCTCTCACCAGGACCTTCACTAACCTCGGTCCGAAGAGCAATAATGCTCTCCTAACACCTCTCGGGAGTTCTCGTCACCCACAGGACTCCTTCGGCAACTTCCCCTTCGTGCTTCGGGAAATCGACGTTCGCGCTATCGCGAACCCTGTGTGCACTTCTCGTGCACTTTGAAACTCTGAATCCCGATCCCCGATGTCAACGGTCAACGGACCCGGTCCTGTCGGGGATTTCCCTATCGGGAAATCGACGTATTGAAGGTAGCGAGTCACTCCCCTTTCAAAATCCCGAGCGCCGATGCGTGATGCCATGTGTTGTACTCCACGCTGTCTCCGTGGGACCCGTCGTAACTCGGGACCTCGCTATTCCTCTGTGTTTCTTTTGACTTCGAAAATGCCGAAGTGCCGAGTCCCGACTCCCCGAGATCTCATGCCACCTGTCCGCGCTCCAATTGACGGCCCCGATTAAATCGAGAAATCGCGAATCGCGATTTTGACGTGCATGCAACTCTTTCACTCGCCAACCCCGATATGCCAATATGTGATGGCGAATGGATTCTACTTGCACTTGAAGGCTAACTCTCTCCCAAAAGTTCAAGTCGTCGATTCTCTTCCTCCTGAAGAGTCCTCCTGCTCCGAAGCTTCTCTCGTTCGTGGCTTCTCCTGGGTCTGTTCCACAATACTTGTAAGGAACTCTCCCTCCTGAGATTTTCACCAACTTTCCACTCAGAATCACTCTGATTTCAATTCTTCCATAAAATCACATACGCAGCATATGAAAGAAATACGTAACAAGAAGAAAATATGCAAAGGCATAATGCCAACAACACACGGAGAATAAACACATCCATGGAATTGAACCACGGCTTTCCTGTTCCCCTCTTCCCAGGCTTGCCTCTGAGACTTCAACTCAACCTGCACTTCACCTGCATGGTTCGAATAACTCAACACAACTTCTGGGCAAATGAGAATGAGAGTTTAGCTGTCCAGCCACCTCAACGCACTCTATGCGGAGGAATTCCACTGCACCCTATGCAGGAATCTCCTGGCTTAGACAGAGAAACGATTTCAACTCATTCTCTTCTCTCTCCCAGGTTTCTAATCTGCCATGAAATTACATATGCAGCATATACTATGAAAGCATAAACAAACACAAGCATGCAACAACATAATATCAACAACACACAGAGAATAATCACAGCCATGGAATTGAATCAAAGCTTTCCTATTAATTCAATGTCTGTACATGGGGATTCTTCATAGTTCTCTGCTTGCTCTCCTCTTGCTCCTGAATGCTAATGCTAATTCTCAATTTCTGAATGATCTAATACAATGATACAAAGGAGGGTGCCTATATTCCGTTTTCCCTCTCGAAAGCCAAAACTGTCTAATCTAGACTTTAATTAACTTATCTACTTGCATTAAATCTAAATAAATGCCTCAGCTACCTAAGGACGAGAGCTTATCTGCTCAAGGTCCGTTACAATGCACAAGTGTGCTTCATCACATCAATGCATTAATGTTTGGCGCACCCAATATCAAAATATTTCGAAGTTTGAATGCCGGCGCTCTCTAGCTGTCTTTTCTTTGTTCCACGCGCTAGCTCACTTGATGAGGTGTGGATGCTCCTGCATCAGATAACAACACTTCTAGTTGTTCTTTCCTTGTGCATGCTTGTACTAGCTCGATTCCCTCCTGGAAGAGTCTTAGAGAGTATTCAATAACTCTGTTTTGTGCTTCTTCCCACACAGTATTTCCTTACAAGGCCCTTAACCACCTTGAATTTTCTCCCCGATTCTGTGAATTATTTTTGTATGCCCTCCTAGCAGTTTCTCTTCTGGCTCCACTGAGTCCAGACACACACTTCTTGCATCAACTTACAGAGTTTCCACCCTCTGTCGTGCACTCCTTTCACTTAGCTTAGAGATCCAGACTTAAATCAACACACTTGTGGATAGAAAATTGTATCTCTATCCCTGCAAATGATTTCTAAAATTCATCTCCAATTCAAAAATATGAAAATGACATTCATAACATAGAATCCATTACACATAAATGTAAAACAAAAAAAATTCATTTTCTATTAATGGTGGAATGCCAAATTACAATGTGGAGTCTGAACTGCAATTGAGTCTCGACTCTCTGTATTTCTCATCCTGGTTAACTCTATCTTAGCTAACTCCTATCATATCACCTCTACTTTGCAACAATGCAACGATTTATACAAGAGTGGCTCAACGAGCTTCCCTCGCAAGCTAAACTAGTGGTGTCAAATCACCATTCAAAATTCTTATTTGATAGGTTAATTTACAATGATGGAAATCTGCTCCAAATCATATGCAAATCCATTCTTCCATCAACCACTTAATGGAGACCTTATATACAACTTGTGCGAAGGCACAATTCTTCTCCTTCAACGTGTCATCATTAAATGTTTGGATCGCGCTTTGGATTATCGAGGAAAAATGAGAGGGTGGTGCCTCCCCCTTCCTTGAATGTGCACTGTGCATGAAATCTAACTGGCGTGTGCTGAGGTGGAGCGATGCTCCTACATCATACTCCATGATTATGAAAATCATGATCTCTTGCTCATGAGATTTCCAGCGTGGTTAAAATCCTCTTGGATCTGAAACTTTCCTTTGGAGCTGTCTCTTAGCTCCTCTATTTCGTTGCTTCTTCTCCTGCATTATCCTTGCTTCTCGTGTAGGTTTCCTTTCATCCAACTTCTTCGTGATGACCGCTTCTGTTGTTGAGCTCAACATCAACTTCCTTATGTCCTCAATCACCTCGTCCAACTACTCCATCGACTGGCTCTTATGTTGCAGACTAGCTCATTGCATTTCTTCCTTGTATCTTCTATCTTCTTTGTTTGTGGCCTTAACTCGCCATACTATTGCAGTCTCCTTACCACTGAAATTTTGCTAAGCTATTGCTTCCTTTGACAGATCAAATCCTGTCAGTCCTTCGGCTGGCTCCTTTCCATATTTCCTTAGCTGTAACTCTTGTTGGTGTGTCTCATCTGGCATGGTTATCTTTTGGCAACCACATTCTAGTTTCGGATGGTCCAACCAGTCCTCCAGTGCCTTTAGCTCCAATTCCCATTGAGTGAGAAACCTGACTGGGCGTTCTTCTATTGGGACATATTTCAGCATCTATTCCTCCTCCTTCATGACAATATCAACTTGTTTTCCTATTGCTGCATATGCAACACCTATGCTAGCCTCTCCTTGGCCGCTTGGTAGGAATATCTCAAATCCCCCAACAATTAGGATGGTTCTTTGATCCTTTTCCTTGACGATGGAAGTTTTTAACTTCTCATCGTCTTCATTCACATGACTCACTATTCTATGTGAATCTTCACTTGAGTGAGGTCTTTCTTCTACCTCCTCATCTGTCAACTTCTCGATGTGAACTCTCATCTGAGATCATCTCTTCTCCCTTGACCACCTAGAAATATAGGATGCCTCCTTTGTCTACCTGACAGTCTATGAGATCCATTGATCCATTCTCATTGCCCACTTGGAAATCTATGAGACCCTTTCCAGATTTTTGTCTCTTATGACTGAGGGTTTTAGTGTGCCTCAACCAGCTCTTTAACATTTGTTGCTGCCTTCTAGCCAACAAATTCTGAAAATTCTACTTAGTTTTCCTTTTCAAAGGCGACTCGTACCTCCAACGCACCTTTGCCTCATGTTTCATATTGAATGCTTGTGTCTCCATTTGTGCTCTGATTTCACTGAGCTCCTTGTCCATTTCTGCCTTTATTTTCATCTGGCGGTCTGTTCCTCAACCATGCTCATTAATTTTAGTAGCCATCTTCACCTTCTACCCGCTTTCTCGGGAAAGTCTATTTATCACTCTGCAACTAAGAGAATCCTTAGCTTTTCCTTCGCTTGGAATATATAGATGATGACTCTGGTCTGATACCAATCTGGTATCAAAGTATCTCCTTAATCTCCTCCTTCACCTATTGTCTACAAATGAGTTCAAGCACTGATGGACTATCTCCTTTGTCCACTCCTTCAGTTGTTGTCTACAAATGAATTCAATATCTGATACCAGTCTGGCGTCAACCTCACCTCTCCTTCTCTCCTCTGGGGCTGACTCGACCTCTTGGTTTAGGATCGTTCAAGTCATCGAACCAAATGGTTTGTTAGGCTCCAGATGGAACCCCTTTTAACTTGACACATGCGAAACCCCTTTTAACTTGACACATGCCCTTTTACTTTCCTTGATGCAGGTTATGTAGCACCCACAAACCCTCTCTTCAGTGCTTTACGAATCTTAACATCGTTATTGGTAGCTCCCTGTGCTATGATTTCTCTTTGATGTGGCCCTGGGCTTTGATCATGGGCCAGCTCCCTTCTCAATCCTGTGCTTCAGGAAAATTGTGAGTTTTTTACTTCTCTTCCTTGATCTCCGAATTAGAGAATCCTTCGAGACTAGATCTATGGTCCACCTTCCCCTCGTGACCAATGGCTGTGATCAATTCGCAAGTTTGGACTTCACGAGTCCTTTCTTCTCTCAACTCCAGATCTCCCAATCGCAAATCAGTGAAGTGATGATCTCTTTCCATGTGTCCTACCTCAATGGATGGATAGGATTACTTCGAATTCCTCTGTAATTTTCCATATATAAAAAGTATGTAGAACATAAATAAAATGCTAGAAATGGTAGATAGACAACAATATAACCAAAACAACACCACAATAATACTGAAATGATATCAAAATAACACTATAAAGAGAAGCATCTATAAGAGAAATGATTTCTAACCCTAGGGTATGAGAACCCTCGACTCCTATTTATACTAAATATGTCTATCAAAAGAAGAATCTAGAGGAAGATGCTTCTAAAAGCATAATATTCTATTAGGTCTTCTTACATTCGACTTATTCTACTTTATTCCAAGGCCCTATTAATATTGACCTTTATTACATCCAAATATATGTTCAATTTCCATCAAGAGTGTGTTTGTTTCTTTTGCAAATACAATTCAATATAACATGAAAATATTGATAAATCGGATTCAGAAGTTGTAGAGTTTGAGTTAGGAAATGAAATATATATTACAAGCAATTTGAGAATAACCATAATCTATGAAAAGATGTTACATGAAAAATTTGATTGGGAAAATTACATAAAAAAATTCAATTTAGAAGTTATTGTGGAGTTACAATCATTAAATTAGAAATGATAATGGTCATAATAATGATATTTGTATTTAACGAAATATTTTCTACAATAGAGACCTTACTAACCTCCAAAGTCATCAAAATTATGGTGATCTTGGAACACTTCTCTTAATTCCTTTTTAGTATAGAAATAAAATTTTAAATAAATAGAAGCAATCTCTTACCTTTTTAAGGTCTGATAAACCAATTAGTCATAGTGGACGTTAATCATCGTCACCATCATCAAGTTGTGCTAACAACCAAAGAGATTTCTCATGGAATACCCTTTTTTACCTTTAAAAAGACAATTCAATATATGTGTGTGTGTCTCTAGGTGGGTGGGTGGGTGAATTTTTTGGTTGATACCTCTTTCTATTTTGACTTAGCTCTTTATGTGTTTATTCAAATTTTAATTGCATTAGTTAAATGAAATTTACTAAAATTCCACATTCAATGAGTGAGTGTACACTTAAACTTTGAATAAACCTATAAAAAGATAAGTCAAAAATATGAGAAAAAGTAGTTTCATTTCTTTCCGTCCAAAATTATTTACCGGTATGGTTGACATCGACATCTTGGATCCTATTGGTTCTTTTAATGTTCATGTTGATAGCATATTTTTAGTTTTAAGGTGGAAATTATCTTATCTCTTGGATTCGTTGAATGACCATGAAGATGTTTTAGGAAGGAAGGTCCTTTGACTACAACCATTGCTTCAAAATATTTCCTTCTTCATTATATTTGGGATGGAAATTGTACATGTGAGGTTGCCTAATAATAAATGAAATTTGTAGGTTTGAGTCATTGTCTTTTTTGTTGTCATCCAAACTATGCTTGAGTTTTCCCTTGGCCTTGGTGGTGTCTACATCCCTTTTTTTCTTCTCTTTCACCATTGATGTTTCTCAATATTGATACACTTATTTTCTTGATGTTGTTTCTATGTGTTTGGATAACTCTCATGTCCTCACCATAGGGATTCAAAATTTGACCATTTCCCCATTTCACCTATTACTAGAGAGTGGTGATAAATGAGGGGATCACTAAATCCTAGGTGTTACCACTCAAACTCTCACCCAATGTGTTAAAGTCTCAATACAGAAGGTGAAAAATGAAGGGAAACTTGGAGATATTATCCAATGTCACCCCAATGACCATCTCCTACTCTTTAGGTTGATTAGTCTCCAACTAAAGGGGGGTTCCCTAAATAAATCTCTAAATATGATGAGGATGATAAAAAAATATGGTACTTCGACTCAGTGAGGAAAATATGAAACTTTATTTTGTAGATATTCATATTTTATGGACAGTAAAGAAAGATTCTTTAGCTTGGGAGATGAGATTGGATTTATGGATTTTGGAGATAATTTCCATATCTATTAATTGAAAAAAGGAAGACCCCCTTTGCTTAAATGGGAAGAATTCTTAATTTTTATTTTTATTTTTATTTCAGATTTCAAACTAGCATGTTATATGTTTGGTTTTATGAGTTTTTAGAGAATGGTTGAGAGTAGGATTAATTTCAAGGAAAAGGATGCACATATAGAGTCATAGGGAATCAAGAAACAAAGGTTTTCTTATGAAAATATGAGGGTAAACAACTGTATTTTGAAATGAACCCATATCCATGAATTTTTCTAATGAACATATACATTATATTAAAATCTATAGCATTGTAGACAACCGTGCATGTTTAAGACAATATAATTGTAGCACATAGCACATAGAATTGGTAGAGGAATGTTTGAATGATCTAAGAACAAATTCAAGTTGAATTCCTATTTTTTCTTATGAGATTGATCTTGGCCGAGACATTTCGGAATTCATTCTCCGCCAAAGCTAAAAGGCTCTCGGATTTGGCTTTGTTCTAGCAAGTATTGGTGGAAATTTTGGAGACGTGAGTTGTTTTTTTGGGGGGCAAGATCACCAAAAACAAAAATTCACCTTCGCTCTTTATGCAATAAAATTCTATATTTAATTATCAAGACACATCGGGTGAATATAATGCGGTTTTCCATTGGAGGCATAGCTATAAATATTTTTGTTAATGGTGGTGGATGGCGGTGGCGGTGGCGATAGATGATGCTTAATCCACTACCAGTGATTCCAGTTGTATCGAGGATTCAAATGAATAATGAAAAGTTCAACCTTCCATTTGGATTATTTCATCTTTGGCACAAACTCCGTATGTGAATTTTCCCTTAACCTTGTAGTTTTCCTTTTGATCGGAATGTGGCTGGTGTTGTCAAGGATTGGATTCTCATTGTCTTCAATATGCCGCTCCCAAGTATGCCAAGGTTGAAGAAAGTGATCCAACTGTGAGGCGCATACCAATAAAGCTACTGATCAAGGTCGACATGCCGCTAATAAAACATACACATTCTAGGCTGTGCACTAGGAATGATGGGCAATAACTAGAATAACTAGTTCTGCCAACTCTCTGGTCAATAGAGTTTCCGGTGCTAAAGAAATAGTTAGTTGGGCACACATTTATTCATTATATTAAAAATCCATAAAAGACACCATACATCCATTTCTTCATTCTCTAAACTGTCAATAAAGAGAAGGCCAAGAATCTAGTATGTAAAGTCAGGTCAATTGAAGAAACAAGGAGGTGGTTCTAGGTTTCTTATAAGTCATTGCATTCACATGGTCTAAGGAGGAGAAAGTATTCAAATCCAATTGTTATTGTGTGTTTGGCATTTATGTTTTATATGAGAAGGATTTTATGTTTTCATTTGGAGGTTATGAGTAGGAGTTTATGTTTTTATTTGGAGGTTATAGGTAGTATTTTTTCCACTCTTATTGTGTGTTTGGCCAATTAAACAAATTATTATTTATATGAGAAGGAGTTTATGTTTTTATTTGGAGGTTATAGGTAGTATTTTTTCCATTCTTATTTATATGAGAAGGATTTTATGCTTTTATTGGGAGGTTATATGTAGTATTTTTGCCATTCTTCAAAGAAACCTTCATTTTCTGTTTGTTTGAGGCATTGAGAAGAGAATTCCACTCTCTTCCCAATGATTGGTTGAGGAATTGAGAAGAGCATTCTTCTCTCTTTATTCCCCTCAAAGAGATCCGCGATAACCTCAACTCCTTCCCTCCCTTTCCTTCTTGCTTGGTCTGATCCTGGTTATGATTTTGGAGATCCAAAGATCAAGCAACGCATCTAATATTTGTTGGAGTTGTATTAACTAACTAATTGGTATAAGATGTATCGTTACGTTGTAAAATATTCATAGTTGTGGAGAATAGATCCCTTACCCTTAGTTATTTGGTGCTAAAATGATGAAGAAATATGAGGTCCTTTCCAAATCAAGGTAGGAAGGTGTTATGGATCCTCTGAATCCCAATCAGGTTGCCTTCCCTTGTGTTGGGTCTCACGGGTGCTGATTGTAGGTCACAATGTGATTTGATATGGTCGTC
>JZKD02S2104544.1:112788-126912 GCA_000966675.3 Picea glauca
TATATATATATATATATATATATATATATATATATGAAATTCCTTGTGATTATAAATGTATAATTATTATTTTTATACTGCATGCATTTGTATATGAATTCTGTCATAAGTTTAAAACTTATTACGCTGTTGTAACAATGTGAAATTACAGTTAAATAAATTACTTTTGTTAGCATCTAAATTGATTTGTTCAACTCAATTATATTGCAAACGATAGTATCATCACCTTTGAATCAAACTAGGTTTCACCTTGTATTTAAAGAAAATAAATAAAAATAAAAACATATGAATAATAAATCTGTTGTGACGAAAAAAAAAATTCTTTGAACAAATAATTTCGAGCAGACGTTGAAGTACTTCTAGTATTGACTCTGTGAAATTTGCAATTCTATAAATTGGTTCAATACAATTCTGTTGTTTTGTGGTATACCCTTTAGGATTGTGTTGTACAAATAATCAAATATGTAATTGATGTGGTCGTTCTAGGCTCTGATCACCACCATGAATTCACTATTTATCCACATCTCCAGTTCCCTTAACCTACATATCTATGGGCAGGAGGCTCGGTAAATGGTTGGTAACCACCAGGTTCACTCCTGGGTTATATTCCCTTTGAACTCTTTACATGTAAATGTTTCCACTCCATCATAAATTGTAACATTTTTCAACCATTACAACTGATGGTTGTAATGGTATCCTTCCTCATTTGGTATCATTCTTAATGGTATCCTTCTTCATTTAGTATCCTTCCTAATAATTGTAATGTTTCTCAAATCCTTCCTCATTTATTATCGTATCGATATCTCTTACGTTTACTTTGATGCCTCCGCGAGATCCACTCCTGCACATCCTTAACTACTGAAGATCATACTCTGGAACCCTAAAATCTAGTTGCCTTAAATCCGGTAACCGTGTGCACCGAGAAACTGAATGATTGTGATTACAACTTTCAGAAATCGATTTGATCATTTTTCCTTATAAGGAAAAAACTAAATGTTCTTTTTTTAAGACTGTAAAGCTGAAATAGTTCACTTAAAACACCTTTTAAGAGATTATGGGAACGATGAGATCAAATAAACCATGACCAAATAAATGCTCAGTCACCTGAAAATATTTAATCATTTTCTGACCTAATGTCTGTTCGATTACTCTTTTCCCTGCAAATGAAATGTATGATTTAGGTTTGGCAATAATGATATCTCCCAACATGCCAAAAATATCAATCACTACCTTGGTAACATGAACTAATACATACCTAGCTACCAGAGGATATGAATTTTAACCTGGAGATGAATCAACCATGGATATTTTATTCCTTACATTGATAATAAGCCGAATCCACTCACAACGAGGATGGAAAAAACACTAATCATTCATATTCCTTGCCCATGAAAAGACAAAGCATGAAAGTACTTATTATTGCTAGTAGAGTATGTTCATGAGGTCAGGAGAGACACTAAGAGGGTTGGTTAGTTTAGTAGGAGAGAGCTAGTAGCCTATGTTCATTCACTAGAAACTAAACCAATAAAAAGTGTTGGTATGTCAATGTATGTTCACTAGAAACTAAACCAATACAAGTTGTATATCAATGTAATAAACTATCAAGACTTGCCTAGCCCATAGAGGAGTGATCCTCTCGATGGTCGGCCTTCTAGAACACTGAACACCCCTCCTGTACCCACTCCTCAAATGGTCCCTAATGATACCCCCTGGTCCCTCGCTATCTTCATGTCCCCACTCAATTTTAATCCCATGCCATACCATTGACTGATCACCATTCAACGACCAGATATTAATAGCGATATTTCCTTCATCACCCTACTCAAAAACAACTCTTTCACTATCCACAATTACCTTCAGAAGACCCTAAACCTAAAACTTAGTCATTACCATCTCTTTTTCTCCCTGTCTCCCTCCCTTCTACTTTTCATCTTCAGCCATGTCATGGACACTGGCCTTCCCCTCGGGATATGACCAATCAATGATTTTCTTATTTTTGGGTGTGGGGAGTTTTCCATTCATTGAGAAGAGATTACCACCTATTCCAATAAAGTTTTCATCATTCGTATGCTTACTCTTTTTTAATTGTCTTATCTACAGATGCTAGAAAATAGCCTCTTAATACCCACTTGGGTAAATCAAATATAGTTATCCCACTGCAATTACTTGGACAGAGGAGTAGTTAGCCAGACAAAAAAAGAGTGAGTTGGGAAATAATTAGTCCAACTCCTTGGAAAAATAACTCAACTAACTAATGGAATAATCTCTCCTATTCCAACAGAATAACTCACTACTAATTAATGGAATCTTCTGGTGTTCGCTATAGCGGGATTGCTTTGATACCTTTTGCTACAATCTTTTCCATGACGTAATATAAAAAAACATTTGTTACAACCCTTTCTGAATGATTTGAATCTCAAATGCATCTGTTTGTTGTTTGTTAATGATGAAATGAATCTTCTAACTTTTTTTTTTGAATATGACTATGGAACTAGAGGTGTGGGACAAGTAGGAAATGAAACTAGAGAATGGGACCAAAGAATTGAATGCAATTCTCTATGGTTGGTTTCAATTACTCTTCAGTTGTTAATATTCCAAGTAACTAACTAATTGGGAAGCATCTAGTCCATCCAGTCTACCAGTGTGAATAACTGATAGTATTGATTGGCTAGGCTCCCCTCCTATCCATTCCGTCATAATATCATAAGTAAATTCTGTAGGTTATAGATTGTAGGAAGGTAAGTGGTCTTGCACCCTTTCATGTTCCTCTTTACGAGGAATGAGAAGCCATCCGTGACAAAATTATAAGCAAAGAAGATAATACAGAGAAGATGAAAATTGGACACAAGAATGAGCAGAGCACCAGTGTCAAGTGCACTTTATTAAGGGAAAAGCGTTGAGATAAATAGGCTCAAGAAAATCAATAAGATTAAGAAAGAAACAATAAATCCTAACTAAATTGTATAGCTGGCCAGGACAACTGGCAGTGTACAGTCACATACTGTTGAGGTTACTGATATAATTAACACTCCCTCTTAAACTCAACAGTTACAAACATTGGCACTGATAATGCCCAAGTGTTGTATCTGAAAATAAAAAATGGATTTTCCTAGTGGCTTCATAAATATGTATGCGATACGATCTCATGAGCCACAAAATTGAAGTGTGATGTCACCATTATTCACTAGCTCGCATATGAAGTGAAAGAGATTGTCAATATGCTTGATTTTCTTGTGAAAACATGGTTTTTTGACAAAGCAATTGTTGAGGTGTTGTCACAGAAGATAGGAGTTAGATCATTTTCTGTATGTGACATATCATTCAATATTATTCTCATCCACATAGCTTGATAGGAAGTTGAGGTAGAAAAAACATACTCTGCCTCTGCAGAATATATTGAGACAATGGGATGCTTCTTTGATGCCCAAGAAATTAGGTTTGTGCCCAGGTGAAAAGCATGTATTGAGGTGTTTTTCTGGTCATCTAGGTTTCCTGCAAAATCACTGTCTATGTAACCAAATAGATGATTATAATCAGACTGAGTGTACCATAAGACAAAATTGAGAGTTCCTGCAACATATCTCAAAATCATTTTCGCCATCTTCTAGTGAGAATATTTGGGGGATTCCATGAACCCAGAATCAAAGATGGTTGCATACACAATTTCTAGTTGCTTTAAGATACAACACAATTCCTACTAAACTCTTGTACAAAGTATAATCCATTGTAGGGCCTTCATCTTGCTTGCTCAATTTTGTGCCTAAAGATATAAGAGTTTCTGTTGGATTGCAGTATTCCATGCAAAATCTTTTGATGATGTATGCTACACACTTTTGATGACAGACAAAAATTCCTTTAGTTAATTGGTCAACCTCAATCCCCAAAAAATATTTCATTATGCCATGATCTATCATCTCAAACTCAGATTGCATGGCATGTTTAAAACTGGTTAACTCAAGATTTCTAGTATATATCATGTCATCAACATATAAACATACAATCAAAATTTACCTTGCTGATCTATTTTGGTGTATAGAGTTGGCTCATTTTGGATTTTTCTAAAACCACTCTTGATCAGGTAAGTTTCAATTCTGTTGTATGAAGATCTTGGTGCTTTCTTTAAGCCATACAAGGATTTCTTCAACCGATACACTTTGGATGGCTGGTCTTTGACTTCATATCCAGGTGGTTGATCCACATAGACCTCTTCTTCTAAGATACCATTCAATAAAGATGAATTGACATCCATATGGTATACTTTCCATTTGTGTTGAGATTCTATGTCTAAGAGAGTCCTTACAATGTCTGACCTTTCTACTAGAGAAAAAGTTTCACCATAATCAATACCTGGTTGTTGTGAGAATCCTTTGGCAACTAGTCTTTCCTTGTATTTTTCAAACTTCCCCTTTTCATTGAGTTTAGTTTTATAAACCCACTTTACACCAATAATTTTCTTATGTCTGGGTAGATCAACAAGATCCCATGTATTGTTCTTCTCAATGGAGTCAATCTCTTGGTTCATGGCTTGAATCCAATGTGGCTCTTTAGTTGTCTCTTTAAAATTTGTAGGTTGACATGACATTAATGAAAAAATATTGTGATGATCAATATCATCCAACTGTTGATGGATTTCTCTCAAGATTCGAGTTCTCTAATTTTGAAGTTCATAGGATGAATTTCTGCTTGAAGTAGAGTTGTCCTGAGGACTTTCAGGATGCCCTTTTACCTGCAATATTGGAAGGGCGGGTTGATGTGTATGATGTCTTGTATTTTCTATGTTTTTAGGAAGTGACAACAAAGGATTTTGACTCTTCATAGGCCGATTTTTAGACTCACTCTAGACCTGATTTTCAAGAAATTTAATGTCTCTACTGAGAATTAGTTTCTTTGAAATTGGATTGTGGAGTCTCTAAGATTTTGGATGTCTTAATGTAGAAATGTAGCCAACAAAAATGCATTTATCACTTCTATCCTCAAGTTTTTTCCTTAATTCAGAAGGTCTGTGAGAAAATTTTATGCATCCAAATTTCCTGAGATGAGCAACATTTAGCTTTGTCCCACTCCATGCTTCTCGAGGGACCTTCATCTTGAGATTGGTGGTTGGAGATATATTCATGAGCTAAACTAAGCATGCTACTGCTTCAACCCAAAATAGATTTGATTGCCATTTCTCTTGATAGACATTTCTCATTGTTGTCTGATTTTTTCTTTCAACAACTCCATTTTGTTGTGGAGTATACTTGGTTGTAGTTTGCATGATGATGCTTTGTGATTTGCAAAAAAATGAAAATTCTTTGGAGCTGTAAATTCTCCTCCTCCATCTGACCTGAAAGTCTTCACATATTTCCCATTCTCTTTTTCAACTTCAACTTTGAATTCTTTGAATTTTGCAAAGGTTTTAGACTTGTGTATGAGAAAATAGATCCATATTTTCCTGCTAAAGTCATCAATAAATGTTAAAAATTAAACACTACCACCTATTGAATTTGTTTGCATTGGTCCACATAGGTCAATGTGAACTAGCTCTAAGTGTTTCTTGGATTGAGTGGAGGACTATGGAAAACTAGTTCTCTTATGTTTTCCAAGAATGCAAGCCTCACATGGGGGGTTTTTCTCTTTGAAGATAGGTAGACCTTTGACCATGGATTGATTCTGTAGAAATATTAGACTCTGAAAGGGTAGATGTCCAAATATTGCATACGAAACCATAGTTGCATTGTGGGTGGATGCACTTTGTGCATATGATTGGATCAGATTTGCAGTTCTGAGGGTCACATGAAACATTTTATTCCTAGACATGTCGATTTCATAAATCAATTTTGTCTTGGGAGTTTTATCATATATCCTACATGATGCTCCTTCAAAAAGTACCTTATATCCATGTTAAATAAGTTGTCCTACACTTAATAGATTATGTTTCAAATCTAGAACATGATAGACATTGTTTATGTATTTCTTTACATTTTGTTTAGTGAGAATAGGTATTGTTCCTTTTCCTTGAACTTTGGCTTGAGAATCATTTCCAAGTGTAATATTAGATGAAATAGAAGAATCAATGCATGAAATTAAATCTTTGTTAACCTATCGTGTGATTTCTGCAACCACTGTCCAACAACCAGACATCTTTATGTTGTTCTTCAGTCTTGTGGCATGAGAGAAACATACCATATGAGGTTTCTCCTTCATGATTTGAGACATGTGCTCTGCCTGAGAGATGATATTCTTTCTTCTTTTAGAATTCATATTCATAGTGCCTATACTTTGTGTAGTAATAGAATTGTATGTTTGATTTGTAATTTGATCTTCTATCTATGCCTCTTTGAGGCTGGAAGTTTTGATTCTAGTTATGTTGTTCGTGACCTTGGAAATTATGATTCTGGTTCTATTGTGTGTGAAATTCACTTGAGTGATTGTTACTTGGACTTCTCCCTCTTCCTCGGTGACCTCTGCCTCTACCTCGGCCTCTCCCTCTGCTGAAAGAGAATTGATTATTGAAGGCATTGGCTATTGGTTCATATTCGAGATGTAGTCTGGTCTCATGTGTCAATATAAAGCCCATTAATTCATCTATTGAGAAATTTGATAGATCCTTGGAATTTATTTGGTAGAATTATGAGGACTTTATCAATAATTCGTTGATCATGGATGGCTTCACCAGTCAATCTGATCTAGTTTACAATTCCCATGACTCTGGTCGTAAAATGATCAACGTTTTAAGACTTTGTCATTTTTAAAGTCTCAAATTGTGTCCTCAAGGTATGCAAATTGACTATTTTGACCCAGTCATTTCCTTGGTAGGCTGATTTAAGGATGTCCCATACCTTTTTTGAAGTAACAATGCCTATTATTTTTGAGAAAATCGAGTCATCCTATGAGTTTTGAATCCACAATTTTTCCATATTCTCTTTGTTCCTCTGTGTTTCTTGAGAAATTCTCTATTGATGAGTCATGGAAGCAAGGTTTGTTGGATCTGGTTCCACATAGCCAATATCCACTGGATCCCAACACTCTTGTGATTGTAAGAAGGATATCATTCTAAGAGACCAAAATTCATATTTCTTTCCAAGAAGAATCATTCCTTGTGTTGGTCCTAAATTGCTAGAGGTAGCCATCTTAAAAAAATTGAACAAAAAAAAATGTGTTAGAGATTTTCATGCTTTACCATTTTCTTCTGCATAAAATTAGGTCCGCTAAATTCTCTGTGTGACAGGTCTGCGAAATCCTCTGTGTGAATTCTGGATGAAAAACATGGGGTAGACCACTTCTTTAGCTTCGATCTGGATGGATGTGACTATCTGAGCATGAGATCTACGAAGTCAGATCTTTGAGATTTTTTATTTAGAAACTATAGCCCCTCTAATGGTAGAATTGGGCTTTATGAGTTTACTCAAGAGACAAAAAAAATTGAAGTTTAGATTCTCATGTAACCGAGGGCTTGAAACCAGGCGCTCTAGGTCTTCAGGCTTCAGGCGTTTCGACGCTGAAGGTCTCAATTTCTCTAAATAGTTGAATGGTTGAATAACATAATTATTTCAAAGATCGATGGTCCTCATTGATTTGAGATCAATGATCCTCAATTATTTCAGGATTTTGGGCTTTGAGCCTTTTCAATGTATAGTACTAACAATCCTCCATAGTTTCGTATCTCCAAAGTGAGATATCTTCCTCCATGTGTCCTATTGATTTGGATGGTGGAGATTTAATTTGAATGTTCGGGCTTAGAGAGTTTTCTTCTTCTTGCTCATAAAATCCTCTGAAGTGTTAACCTTCTGAAGTGTCAGATCTGTCAACACGTGTCCTCAGTATTCAATGGCTCAGATTTACTTCAGGACTTTGGGTAGGCTTGTTGTAGTGCTTCGCTTCGCAAAACCTTCCAGAGTGCTAAGTCTCCAAAGTGAGACATCTGGTGCTGCATGTCCTCATTGATGGACAGTCCAGATGAAATCTGAGCTTTGGACCTTCAAAAGTTATGGATTCTTTCATTTGTCTTCCTTCTAAAGTAATTATCGTTGGAGTTCTAGATCTCCTGCCATGTGTCCACTTCGATCAATGATCTGGATCTACTCTCGCTCTTCGGATATTTGGGTCTTCGGGAGTCCCTTACTCACTCAACTTATACTCTGTTCCTCCTGGAGTATGATATCTCATGAAAAATGTCCCTTTCTTGAAGATCAACGATCACGAGTGATTGCAGAGACTCAACCCACTCACTCTTTAATGTCCTTCCCGATATCTAGTGAAGAGGCTTGTCCGTAGTGGGATTGATATCCATCGTTTATCTATTGATCTATAAAGATCAACGATCCTATGGGATTGTGGGCTCACAACTTGCAAAAACTTTAATTTGGTTCTCGAACCCCTCAATGTCTCCCCACCATCGATCTCTCTCCAATGACATCTGGCAATCATGACTTAATCTTTTCTTGATCTGACAATTGATCTTGCTCTCACCTAGATCTAACAGCTGGAAAAAAAATCACCTCTTTTGCATGCTCCTCATCCTTTCTAATCTTAATTAAAGGCTCAGATATATTCCTTCAGCTGATCTTATGACTGTTGTAGGTTCTCCTTTGTTGCTTCTTGCAACTTCCTTCTGAAGAAAAAATTTCACAAATCTTTCACTAATTCTTTAAATGCTCACGAATCTTCAATTGTTTTGTCCTTCTTCACCTCTTCTTCCTCATACTTGTTGTCTCCAATGATATTTTGAGCATAATCTGGACTTCTCTCCAAGATCTATGAAGAATATTGCACCACATGCTCTTGTTTGCGAGACAATGTAAGCTCTATGCTCTTCTTCCTATGATCAGGCTGCTCTCCAGGTACTATGAAAAGACTTACATCCTAAGCTCTGATACCATGACAAAATGAGAAGCAAAGAAGATAATACAAAGAAGACAAAAATTGGAAACAAGAATGAGCAGAGCGCCAGTGTCGAGTGCACTTCATTAATGGAAAAGTGATGAGCTAAATAGGATTGAGGAAATCAAGAAGATCGAGAAACAAAAAAGAAATCCTAACTAACTCACACAGCTGGCCAGGACAACTGGCAGTGTATAGTCACACATTGTTGAGGTTACCTACATAATTAACAATCCGAAGTCCAACCACGGACTGATTCTTTCTCTTTCCTTCTTGTTATTTCTTTTCTTTTTCCCTTTTTTCTGGCCATAGGGGTGGGTAGCTACTGGTAGCATTATCATAGTTTTCAGAAGTCAATGAGAATTATATAAGTAATTATAGTTACTGTACAGATAGATGCCAACATACATATTGAACTTCTACACAAATGGGTTAGGCTTGACAAGTGAGGGATATCCCTTTCTTTATTTAAGATTGCATTTTTTCTCTCTCATCTATGGTATGATGGGGTTGCCATAAAGCAATGGTGGCGCATAAAGGGAGGGAGAAATATTTTCAATTGGCTCTGAGCCATTAGGGTGGACTTTGTTTGGGTTGACTCTCTTTGTTATGTTTCTCATTCAAATAAATAGGCGAAAGGCTCCCCCTGAGTAGGCTTATCATCTAGATGGGGAAGTTGTTTATGGGTATGGTTTCCTACCATGGTCACGATGGGTAGGCTACTCACTAGGGTCTTATACTCATACCAAAAATGGGGAAATAGGTGCACTATATATATGTATATAAGGTTTTTTCTTTTCCTCTCGACAATCAAAAATTGAATCACGTTCACGATCATCAGTAGAAACCGGGTTTCACTCACGAACATCAAACTTTGGATCTAGGGACTTTGGTTATTCTACTAGTATCTTTGGATATACTAAATATACTACTGATGATGCTAGGTATTTATCTTGATCATATAATGACACTTGAACTGATTCGATTTCAAGGTAAACAATTGGTATCTTTTCTATATCTATTGCTTATGCAAGTGGATAAACTTATTTTTAAACTAGTGCAACTGGCATATTCACTGGTTCTGGGTCAACCAATTCAAGTTCAATCATCGATGCTTCTTTAGTTGTTGAATCGACCTGTTCTTCAATTGGGTCAACTGTCTTTGCTAAAGAAAGGAACACGTGCAAATGTAAATCACCTATAGTAACAAAATGGGTTATTGTAAGAACTTGTAGGAACACAACGTGATTGTAAGAACAATGCTTCTATCCAAATTAATATACTACACTTATTGGAACAAATGGAAATGCCTTCACAACTTCCTAGGTCAAATGGGGGATGCACACATTATAGGAACATCAAGGGATGTAGTAACATTAGCTTATGTTCTATCATCGCTTCTTGGAACATCAAAACAACTGTTCTGAGAACACATTCATATGCCTGAACTAGACTTCCAGGAACATGTGCTAATCCTGAAACATTGCTTCTAGGAATAAGGTAATATGTTGTAACATCAGTAGAAGGAACAACATAGATTAATGAAGCATCACTTGTAACACAAGCATATGTTGGAACAAAGGGAATGCTGGAAGTTAAAGATGCTAATCCTAGAACACCACTTATTTGAACATGTGCAATTTCTGAAACAACACTTCTTGGAACAATGAAGAATATAGGAACATTATCAAATGAATGAACTAAGGATTTTATGGTCGTACAAAGATTCCTTAACACAAAAGAGATATGATTGATCAATCTTGAACTCCAATGAAATGAAAATCATTTTGTATATAACATCACAATATAATTAAACCTCAATCCTTAATTAGCGAACACCAATGATTTCCTACAAGCTTCCAAATTTATACTTCGAGATATGAGGGTCAATCAATTCACTGGAATAATCTCTCATAATTAAGTAGCTCTCATAAAGTGCAAAGGGATGGTTGGGAGTTCTTCCTTATCGTTTAAAGGGTTTCCCTGCCCTCCTATATGTCCCATGATGCTAACTTACAATTCTAGCCCAAGAGAGCCTTTGACCACCCAAAAACATTAATTCAACACACATGGCTTCAGGGCCATATACACCAAATCATGGATAGGGACTACTTTGTCTAACACTCATATACTAGATTACTTCATTCCATGATTGATCAGGAAGTGTTGATGATTAAAATTCACCGGGTGAGGAGTTTGAGATGAATGGTTCTATGAGAGTTCCCTTAGCACCCAATGGAATATTTATTTTTTGTTTTACATGTAGTACACATCCCCGATCCCACTCACCAATAGTCCATATTCGATCTTTATACACTGGCATTGAAAGCACAATCAGTCACAAAAGCGTGGTTCATTATTCATTGTCGTATATTATAAGGACATAGATATAGACCTTTATTGTGCATCATTCGCTCTACATGATTCAATATCCTTGAGTGCTTGGCTTACCTTGTTTCCCTACTATTGGATGTGTATTTCCAATGAATGGAACACACAGAAGTCCTCTAAATCTTAAACTCTATATATATATTTCCTCGCCCTTGGTTTCCTACAAGGCTATGACTAAATGTAGACCTCCAAGGCTCGTTATGAAATCCCAACCCCCCTTTTTTATATGAAATGAGGTTATTATCCTTGAGGCTAGTGATGTAGTAAAAGGATTATAAGCTTACAAGAATATGCACATAATACATATCTAAGGTGACCCCATTGAATATGTAAAGAAGTGGGTTTATGAGTCAAAGCCGAGTTCAAAATCATTTGCTTCAATGAAAAATCCCTGAAGGACATGGTCCAGCGATGAGGACCAGCTTGTTTGGTGACCATGCGCATTGAAGCCCATACACCCTTTACCAAAATAGTCCAATGTTGAGGAGAAAACCCGTATTGACTTGCCCAAATCGATGAGGCTGAAAAGATGTGTTAGGATATCTTAAGAAAATCATCAGGGAGTGGCTCCATAGTGAGCACATAAACTACAATTATATAACTCATTCAAGGGGATTAATGAATCATGCCTTATGCATTCGGCTTAACAACAAGGCGTATTCACCTGTCACTATGCTTAGGCACAATCTCTCACACATAACTAGTAACAATGGAAAACACACACCACAAGACGTATTCTCCAGGAACTGGGATTATTGGATAATACATGCACGCCAGAGATCAAACGTACCTAGGATTACCCTACCCAATTCATTAGGTTGACTAGGCCTATATGAACTCCAAAGGGTTATCTTCCTCATGTTCTCCATTGGATCAAACTGAACATCGATTTACTCGTCCGTCATCTCTCTTAGTTATACATAGATCCTCCATTTCCATAGCTTATCCAAGACCTAGTGAATAACCAATTGATCCAAAGCCAACAGTAGTTCCAGTCGTAGATCGATACTCGACATCAATGTCCATTGAATCTTATTAGTGGCTACCCCACCCCTAATATTATGTTTGTATCAACTTCATAGCTTTACTAAGAATTCTCTAATAAACTCTATTCTCATATTCGAAGCTTTTTTACCACAAGTTTAGGTAGTTGATAAAACCATTGTAACTCTCTTAGTGGAGACCCCATTTTACCCTCTCCCTTTTGTCGAGCATTCTTGTGCATCCTCTGTAAAACCATCATAGATATTCCTTTACTTTTGGGTTTAGTGGCTGAAGAGTTAACAAAGTTCTTTCTGTTTCCATAGAGATGTTTCATCCACCTACCATGGTCGAAAGATAACGATGGATAATGTGATTGTTTCTAAATTGTCTCCCAATCAGTTGGGAAATGGGTCATCTTCAACAAACCGAAGAACAAAAAGGCCACAATTCTCCTCATTATAGTACTCTTTAAGGAAATAAATAATTTTTTCCTAATCATTATAGTTGAATGAAAAGGCCACAAGGTGAGCCATCGACACCCGGGATTCTCAGCCCATTCTTCTCTTTCCTGAAAAGGCATTGATAAGAGTAAGTCCCTACCACTGGTTTTCTTCTAATTATGTCTGTAAACATGGATGGAACACTACATATTGTGGACTTTATAACTGTGATACTAAAAGAGAGCGTCGAAGGAACTTTCAATAGGGGGGAAATCATACGAGGTCCTTATGTCTTATATTTTTTATACATTCATCAGCTATTGAGTGCCCTATTGATTGGATTCCTCTGATAAGAGTCCTTCTACCTTAATTAGGGACTTACTCCAAGAAGGTGGGAAGAAATTAAGGAAGGGAAAGGTAGGGTTTGCTCCGAGAACTAGGTGGGTAGACATTTCAAGTTATTACGTACATAAAGTGGACTTCTTCAGTGGATGAATCTGGTATCCATAACAATTTAACCTTTAGGAAATTAATTACCTTCCTATATTTCATAACCTCCGAGAGAGATATTGGACCAATGACAAGACTGATCAAAAAGAAGGAGTTAACAACTTTGCTACTGGGTGCTCATTTTTATCCATCAGAAAAGAACATGTTTTCGCGCTTTTGGCTAGTCAATATTTTTAGTTACATGGAGTCGTTTTCCTTACAACCACTATTGCTAAGGATTCTTCAGAGGTGTGGGCCAGATATAACCCTCATATTGGCCTAACCAAAGGATGTTTCAATCCCTTATATGTTTTCCTTTCACTTTCAAGAACTTGGAAGAACTAATGATACCATGCTTGAGAAATTGGTTTTTGGTTGCTTGGTATCAATATCATTTTTACATATATAAGGAATGATTGAAATAACTTAGTTATTGGAAAATCATCCCACCGACCAATCAATGATGGTTGTTCGATGTTAACTCATAACGCAGCAAGATGTTATCCTTGCCTTTATCTCCCTATTTATGATTGAATTACCAATTGCATTCTATTCAAATGATACACTATACCAATCTCCTTCCACTCGAATGCAATATACCAGATATATAAAATATGCAGAACAGAAATGAAATGCTAGAAATGACAGAATAATAGTAAAATATCCAGCATAATCTTCACAATACACATAAATGATATACGAAATAGCAATAGAAATAGCACTTTGAATCAGATAGCAATGTTCACAAGCCTCTTCGAGGGGGCAACCTCCAGTCGAGTAGCGCTCTGTTAAAATAATATCCAAGCTAGGGTTCTCATACCCTCAACCCTTATTTATACTAACTATGTCTATTAAGAGAAGCATCTAGAGGAAGATCCTTCTAGAAGCAGAAGCTTCTATTAGTTCTTCTTACATCCGCCTTATTCTATTTTATTGAAAGGTCTTATTAATATTGACC
>JZKD02S2104544.1:143237-162699 GCA_000966675.3 Picea glauca
GAAGACCTAATAGAATCTTCTGCTTCTAGAAGGATCTTCCTCTAGATGCTTCTCTTAATAGACATATTTAGTATAAATAAGGGTTGAGGGTATGAAAACCCTAGCTTGGAGATTAATGTAACAGAGCGTTGCTCGACTGGAGGTTGCCCCCTCGAAGAGGCCTGTGAACATTGCTATCTGAATCAAAGTGTTCTTTCTATTGCTATTTTGTATATCATTTCTATGTATTGTGAAGATTATGCTGGATATTTTACTGTTATTCTATCATTTCTAGCATTTCATTTCTGTTTTGCATATTTTATATATCTGGTATCTTGCATATGAATGAAGAGTGGCTTCAATGAACTCATTGAGGAAGAATTTACACCAATTCAAGCACCTTCTTTGTACGTAAGCAAACAACTCTTAGAGGATGTCTAAGATGCACTCTCCTTTCCTACTTTTCCTCATTACTCTGCATGAGATAATCCTTGCTTCCATTCTCACAAGAAATGAATTAATAAAGATAATATAAACCCCTTTGTTTCCTCTACACATCCTGTAACACGTTTAAAGGTATTTTTATCCTACTTTATTTGCCTATTTGTGTTGTTTTTGTGCTTAATTTATATCCGTCCATTGATAATCCAATGAGGTCTCATACAATTTCTAGAGAAAACAGGTATGGTTTATCCAACCATTGGTTGCCTTCATGTATTCTGATCAAAGAAAATTTATGCATTTTTGAACTAGAGTTGATGTGCCAAAGGTAACTCACAACATATTTAGAAGTGATGAGTCTGGAGTCGCTACACTTAAGAAATCACTTCCTCCCTCATGTCTCCATTGCTTAGTTGAACTTCATGCAAATAGTATGTAGGATAAAGCTCTGGGAACTGTCCAACATTGATAAAATCATACTCAACAATGGGCGTCTATTCTAGTTTCCTTCTAAACTCCTCACTTTGTAGAATTCAAGGGTCCGTGGGCTCAGTAGGCACTTCCTCTTTTCTTTTTGGATTACTCTATTATTGACTTTTCCCATATATTTTATCTCTATCCCCCTCCTCATATATACCAATAGAAATCCTCCAAGAATTTCCTTTATTTCAGTTTTTTCACTCTGTCTTGATGCATGTGAATCATCTAACTCTTACTAGTTCATAGGCTCATGTTTCCTCCTTCCTTGGATCACTCTACATAATGGCTCTAAAAGATGCTTGTGTTAGCTTAAATAGATTGAACAGTAAGATAACATAAATTTAGTTGTTATTAATTCAAACAGTGATGGGATCCTCCATAAACTCACAAAGCAACCATCTCTTTCCCAAAATATATAAAAGTACTCAAATTCTTTACTAATCACATCTTCTCCAATTGCATTTACTACTAGATTAATGCAATTATTGAAACACTTAATGGTATTAACTGAATCTGAATGATAACATCACATAACCCACTTGATTGTTGACTCGACCCCTAGTACTTTATATGTTTAACCCATATATCCATCAATTTGACTTTTAGACTTAGTTTAGGTCTTAAATGCACATGGTTATTAATTGTAGACCCATGGATTTTGATATGACTACAATATTTCCTATTTATGACCTCAATGTTGGAGCACGATGCCACAAGTAAAATACTTGGCACAACCCATAGGTGTTATGATGACACAACCCAAAGACCTTGTCTTGATGTAACCCAAAGATTCTTTCTTGGCACAATCAATAAAACATTTTATTGAAACAACCCTAGGACCTGATAACCTTTAGATGAGAAGTACCCCCAAACCACAAAGGTGGTTCCTATCCTCCAAGAACCATTCAAAGAAAACTTAAACCTTAAGTTGATTAAAATTATCTAAACTCTAACTTGACTCTATCAACTAAATACCTGTTAATTGTTGGGTTAAGAATTCTTCTATTGATGTGACTATACTAACACTGGCTCATTCATAGGATTAATAGTGATTGACCTGACTAAGAAATGAAAAAAAAAAATATTGTACAAATATCCTCCCTCAGAAGTACAATACCTCTGGACCTTTTTAGGATCATTACAACTTAGTTTTGAGGAGGAGTGAATGGTTTCAGATGATCTCTATTCACCCATCCATCTCAAAGTTCCCCATCTAGTTGCACCAACTTTACTTCTTTTGAATCATGGATTCTTGTAACCAGGAAGGGTCCTAACCAATGCATCTATCACTTACCAGGGTGTTTGAGTCACCTCCTATTGTAAATAAGTACCAAGTCATCTATCTTGACTATCTTGTATTTTATATGGTGATCATGCCATTCCCTCTGCCTTGAGTTCTTGACCTCTCGGTGGTACCACACTAAAAAGTGGTCCTTCTCTAGTTCCATCAATTTTGCAAGTAATATTTGGACCAACTATTCCTATGTCATCTTAGTTTCTTGTGCAATGAACAAACTTGGTACTAGGAACTATGCTAGAATGACTGCTTCCTTACCATAGACCCAATTGAAGGGAGTGTGTTTTGTAAGTTTCTTAGTCATCATCCAATATTCCCATAGCACTGCATGCATCCTTTCATCCCAATCACTGTGATTTACAACATAGACCTTTGTCAATCCTCATTTTAGTATTTTAATGAAGGATCTTACAGTCCCATTAGTTTGCAAATGGTAGGGGCTACTAGTGTGGTGATGCACCATAAAATATTGCATCGGAGCCTTAATTGTATTTCTCATCAAGTGCTTACTCTAATCGATTGTCAATCTCCTGGGACAGCCAAACTTTGATATGATGTTCTTGAAGATGAACCTTGCAACTGTTTTGGTTTTGCAATCCTAAGTTGGTGTTGCCTCTGACCATTTGGTAAGGTAGTCAGTAGTGGTGATGATGTATCAAGCTATTAAATATATCACAGGGTTGATGGGCCTGATAAAATCCATCACCCATTTCTAAAACGATTAATGTAGCATGACCACCAAGTGCAACGAAAGTTCATCCCATCTGGATGGTCATCCTATTTTTCGGTAAATGTCACAATATTTAGCATATTCCTTAACTTTTTTGAACAAAGTAAACCACTGCAATCCTATTTGAAGTAATTTTTTTGTTGTGTCCTTCCCATTGTAGTGGCCTCCTGCTACTCAATTATGGATCTCCCATAGGATTCTAAGTTTCTCATGGTATATTAAATGACATATGATAATTCCATCGATGAAAAACTTGTAAAATGGTCTACAATCAATTGATAGTCAGTTGCTCTGACCATTAGTTTCTTCCCCTATGTTGTTGAATAGCCTTGCGATAAAACTCCTACGATGAAAAAAATGCCTGTATCCTACAAATAGTACAGTATTTATTCAATTATGAATGATGAAAAGTATGGAAGTTGGTCATTTAGCAACCCTCCCAACTCTCTTTTCTTTATCCTGGACAACTAGTCTGGTCCAAAATTCATATTTCCTGGATTTACTATGACTTCAAAGTTGAATTTTTGGAATAATAGTAACCACTTGCAGATACTTTGCTTCAATGTTGTTTTATTCACTAAATACTTAAGCACTAACTGGTCCATGAAGAACTGGAAATCCCCCCCAATAGGTAGTGTTAATGTTTTGTAGTGCATACACCAATTCAGGCCCTATCTTTCAGTAGTGGTGTAATTGTGCTCAACCTTTCATATTTTTGGATGGAAAAGTAAATCAGATGGTCCAATTTTGCTTCCCCTAGTTTATCTAAGATGTTTCCTAGTGCAATGTCAGAGGCATAAACTTGTACATGAAACTCAATAATCCAATTCGTAAAAGCCATGATGAGCGCACTTACCCATTTGTGTTTAAGAATGGTAAGGGATGTCTGACACTCTGCATTCTAGAGAAAATATTCAATCTTCTTCAACAATAACTCCAACGGGGTAATGATAGAGGAATTAACCTTAATGAATCTCTAGTAGTACCATGTGTGGCTTAGGGTTGACCTCAAGGTATGAATATATGTTGGGGCTTCCAGATTCACAATGGTCGCTATCTTGGCTAGGTCAACCGGTACCCCATATCTGCAAACAACATGTCCCAATAGAGTAACAAAGGGTGTGAAAAATATTCAATTCTTCAAATTGAGGGATACTTGTAGCTGTCGACATCTCTTGAATATTAGTTGCAACACCATGACATGATCCATAAAAAAATTGTACACTATCTAGTAAACCAAATACACCTCCATGAATTTGTGTATGCATTCTTTGAATGATTCAATCACTATCCTGGAGAATATTTCTTAAGTGTTCTTCAACCAAAATGACATCACATTGTAGGTGTAGGAGCCCCATTCTATGGAAAAGTTGGTCTTATCATTCTCTTCCTTGACTATCCATACCTGATGGTATCCATAAAACCCATAGTGAACAAGCAAGCCTCATTTCTCACAACTTGGTCCAACACCTCATCACTGAAAGTGGTAGGGAATGGGTCATGGACACAAGCCATGTTCATTCCCCATAAGTCAACACAAGCTAATGTACCACCCCAATCCTTTTTTTCCTGGATGACTACCAAACTGATAGAGTTCGATTCCTCTACTGCAAAAATGAACCCGACCACCAACATTTTTTCATTTCCTTTCTTGACTCTTTATTTAATCCTTGGATTTCATTTTTAAGGTCTGTTTTTTACAGGCCTAGATTTCAACTTAAGTTCTATCCTCATTTCACCTAGTTCCTATTTCATTCACTTGATCTCGATTAAATTCTATGGGAACAATTTGGCATAATATTTGAGCAAGGATGCAACCTCAGACATCATTGCATCATCTTAGTAATCATCGATGGTCCCCATTCAAGGTTGATAATTTGTACAAATGTTTAATTACATAACTTTCATGGGATCTCAATAAATTTCCCCTTGTAGAACCCTCTTCCATCTCCTTTATTGCTCTTTCTCCTTCTGTTTCCTAGAATGAAAGGTGTGGCAACTTCTCTGGGTTATATTATTCTTACAGGTATTATGTTATCATAGTGAAACACTCAAAGGACTATTTCTCAACTGGGTAGGTTTGGATATGCTCTTCCTATTGTTTCTTATGATGATGCACCTTGCAGACATACTCAAGGGTCTATCTACCCTATAGAAAATATAAAGGATATAACATATTTCAAAGATAAAGTAATTGTAAGGGCCTTACCCAGGTAGGAGAATGTTGTGAAAAATCCTTCTCTGAGAAACTTCCATCTAAGGATCTATCTTTTGGTCTCCTTGTATAGGTATTGGGCCTTGAGGATGTTCCCTAAAGTGTGAATAAAGTTATGGACCCATAAATTCTCTAAAAATCCTTCCTTGGTCCACATCTATGTACACTCATCTGTATGTAAAATGGGGTCTTCCCTTCCCTCATAGAGTTTTTGAAAGTTGATTGGGTCGATTTTTTATCCCAGAATAAAAAAAATACCTGGTACTTGGGAAGTGAAAGAAATTAGTGTTGCAAGGCTACCTAAACTTCCTCCCAACTATAAAGGAATTCTCTATGGGTTTCTTTCCACCTAGAGGGTGTGAACCTCAAGTTGTGTCTAGGACAGGTACCAATTGTTTCTCTGGTAGGACTAAGCTTATATTCTCCATGAATTCCTCAACATCCCTCATTCCACCAAATATTGGAGGGTCATGCAACTATATTCTAATCCAATGGATTACTTCGATCACAATGAAGTGGTGGAATGAAATATTGTGGTTTCACTCCTATAAGTATTGGAATACTTATTGGCTATCTGGGTCATAGGATCGTAAATGATCCTCCAGTTAACTACTCCATCAATAATGAGATTAATTTAGTCATTTTTCATGCTCGTCGTCAAGTTATACAACTGATCCTGGGTCATTCCATCTATGTTTCTCAATGTATCATTTCCCTAACACAGTTTCAATCAGTTGTATTACCATGGCCCCATTTTCTTTGAATGACATCTCCCCATTTTTTAAATTTCTTATCACCTCATTGTCATTGGCCCACTCAAAGCCTAACAAAGTAGGCACAACCCCTTGTGCCATCCCCTGGAACTCATACATATATTTTATCTTCATCGCATGGGCTGGAGTTTATCTCTAGGTGGTCCACTTTTGTTTCATCAGGAATACTCTGGTCAAGGGCATAAGACCTTGGATAAACCACTCCTTGTGTTAGGTCTAATGGAGGGTATATACAAATCTACTAATCAAGGTATGGAAACTCTAATCATATTCCTAAGCACTCTAACCAAACATCTGCTTTATATCATTCAGCTCATCAAAACTCTGTTGTTCTAGGTTTTATATCTAAAATGTGACTATGAAGTTAGTATTTATCTCCTTTGACATTTTATCCACACCCTAAGAATCAACCTATGAAAAATTCATATACCATTTGTTAGCGATATTTCTTGTAAGGGGGTTAGAATGAAAAAGAATGGGTTAAAACCCACTTGTCCTAAGTTTTGAACACAAATGCGCCTATGGTAAGAGGCCAGCAAGTCTGAGCGGCAACGATTCGTGCACCCGGATCATCGGTGCATGTGGGATTCCGGACCCCCCCCGCCTTTCTACCTTTAAGCGGAGGGGGGGGGGGTCCAGAATCGGGGGCGCATCTCTTCAACGGTCCAAATCAACGCCCCCGGATCAACAGCGATAAAGGCAATTCCGGACCCCCCTTCCTTTCTACCTTTAAGCAGAGGGGGGGGGTCCGGAATCGAGCGAGCAGCTTTCCGACGGCTGAGATCTTAGTGCCTGGATCAACGACGCTCAAGCGATCCCATCACTCTCAGCTGCTCTGTGTTTAGTCATCTTGGGCCTTTATCTCGTCATGTCATCCTCCAGAAACGCCTTTCCCCTGCTGCCATGTGTCATCTATCTTCCCCCACTCTTTCATCCAGATGGCCCTTTCCCCGTCTCATCGTCCACTCACAACTTGTCACGTGTCCTATTCCCTCCATGTCAACCTCCCACTAAAATGCATCCATTACGTCTACCCTCTTGCCTCCTACGCTTATTCCTTTTTCCATGTGTATTTCCTATAACCTCTCTCACCCCCTCATCTTTTTAGGCCTCGCCCTCATAGTTCGATACCATCACTCCTGTCATGCACCCCATCCTTCGCGCTGACCTCCACACCTATTCGTCAATCCATTCAGTTGTTCCAGGTGACAGCATGAGGAGTCTTCCACATCCTAAAGTGTTGAGTTGGCCAGGTCGTCCTCAATCCAAAGAAAGCAGTTATTGAAGCGGTTGGTGGTGGTTAGACATCATCTCTGCCGTAATGGGGAAGTCTGGCAATGAATTAAAGGCACGTCAAGTCGTCGATGAAACTATCAGAAGATTGATCGCATCTACCATAAGTTGCACGACCATTCAGAGATTGCAGGTGTTAACTGTCAGAATCCATGAAGATGCAAAGCTTTCAATGCTACGTCTTGATTTTTTTGTTGTTGCTAATTTGAGTATATGAAGGCGCTTTCGCCATTTTTGTATCTATCGATGGTAGAGCGAAGATCCCGACTGTAACGTTTTAACAACCATTCTGGTTTCCTGGTTATGCCTCTGTGTTTGAGATTTCTTGTTTTATGACAAACAGTCCTCCTTTTTCCATCTATGTTTTCGTCTCATACCAGAGAGTTCATGGTCGAATGATTCGCGTGGATTATTGCAGTTATGTTATGATAAAGGATTTGTTGTGACATTATTGTATTCTCTGGTCTTCTGTGTTTGAATGTAAAAGGATCTTGCGTTCAGATGCTTTCTTCTCCAGTCTGTTACAAACCTGATGTTTATGATAGACCTTCGCACTCTTCTCATGCAAGTCTTTCCCCTACTCACCCTTTATTGCAACTCACTGTTTGAAGTTTATCAAGACCTCACTCGTTCATGCGTACCCGGCCTAGTTTCAGAGTTGAAATGATGTTGTCTTGAGTTTACCTCCACTTGATCATTCCTTTAAACAAATCGTGACATAAAAAATGATGGGTGTCGGGCTCTGCTCCTGCAAGCAATCCAGGAGTGACTTCTGACTCCAACATTTCTGGCACCGTTGCCGGGGACAAAGTTGAATATTTTCCCCAGGATTGAATGACAAAGATTAAGTTGATTCTGAAGGTGCATCAAATATTAGAACTTGAAGATTGCTACTGTGCACCTGGTGACTCCATTGTGACGACTCCACTGTGGCGAACCCATTGGATCAGTTGTGGCTTCAAGCGGCAGACACACGCGGTCCCATCCACAACTACCCCTGACTACAACTGAAGAAAATCCGGAGGTGGTTCTCAGAAAAGGAAAGGCCCCTCAGGGAAAAATATTTTCTTCTGAATCAGGTATTTCTCCACCTCCTTCCGTAAAAACTCCATTTTCTCATTCTCAGCTTCCTAGTCGTCTTTCCTATGAGGTTTCTCATTTTTTGAATTTTGGGAGTGTTCCTGCTGGGTTTTCTCCTCCTGGTCAAGTATCAGAGGGAGAGATCCTTGTCACTCCCCCCTCTCTGGAAGTTGTGACTCAGTTAAAACCTCAAGCCTCGAAAGGTTTAACTACCCCTCCTTTTATTGCTACCGTTGTACAGAGAGAAGCATCTTCACATTCAGGTCCCTTAGCCTTCTCTTTGTTTTCCCCGTCATCTCCTTCAAGAGCCTCCTTTCCAACATCTCCCGTTCACACTCCTTCTCCTCCTAGTTCTCCTCCACCTAATATCCCTATGGCCAGTGCTAATCTCCCTCCGAATAGAATGGATGCCATAGTCACTGCTAGATATGCTCCTTTAATCCTACCCCATCCTATGAATTCTCTCCCTGCTGGAGACTATTTGAAATACATGCCTAAGTTCGCGGGAGAAGGAGACATAACTGCAGAAGAGCATCTGAATGCTTTCTACAGTTATGCAGACAACCTAAACATTGAAAATGAATATGTCTGGATGAGATTCTTTTTCCAGAGCCTGGATGGCAAGGTGAGGAAATGGTTCAGGGGACTAGCCCCTGGATCTATTGCTGGAATTCAAGCCCTGGATAATGTTTTGCTAAGGTAGTGGGGGGATAGGAAAGATTACATATATTACATGACAGAGTTTGGGTCTCTGAAGAAGATGGAAGGAGAGTCTGCCTCTGAATTCTCCAAAAGATTCAATAAAATGTATAACAAGATTCCTACAGAGGTAAAGCCCTCTAAAGCCTCTGCTCAGATTTCCTACGCTGGTGCATTCGACCTTGATTTACGTCTTCTATTGAGAGAAAGAAGAGCCACTTCCTTAGCTCAAATGAAATATGTAGCTATAGAAGTGGAATCCAACATATTAGCAGCCGACAGACTAAGGAACAAGGCCGACGCAGGCAGAAGAAAGGAAAAGTCGGAAACCTCAACTTTCGGCCCATCACTGCCACACCCTCAAGTGAATGAGCTGACCCAGGTGATGAACTTTCTAAAAGAAGAGATGGAGATATTGAAAGTGGAAAGGAAACAAATGAATACAGGGCCTCAGAGCACCGAAATCAAAGGGGGTTTCAGAAGGCCAAATGATTTTTCTCCTCCAACTATGCATAGAGAGAAGGAAAGAGATAGAGATGACCAAAGAATTCAGGCTCCCTTTCAGAACAATTTTGTGGCTGATGAAGAAGGGGAAGCAGATGAGCCTGAGCCTAAAATCCACTGCTTAGAAGTCACCCGTCCTTTTCCTCATCTGACTCGAGCAACATACGAGGAGTCTCTCATGAACAATCAACTAAACGAATTGAGCAAGGGAGACAAGGTTAGCGGTGGTTGAGGTAGGTATAACCTGAGATCCGACAAGAAGGTAGCAGTACCTGATGTTTCGGAGCGGTCCACTAGAGAAGAGAAGCCTTCTAACGAGGTAGCAGACAGTCACAGAGGTAAGAAGGCCCAACCCCTCTCTCCCATTGTCCAGAATCATGTTCCTAAAATAAGAGAAATTCCAAAGCTTACATCTTCCTTTAATTTCGAGCATGAGATTCAAAAGATCAGAATCCCTGTGCCCCTCACTGAGCTGATCAAACATGGCGAATTCAAAAAATGATTCTCTGAACTTTTGAAATCTGAAGCCTCATGCCCTTCCATAGATTTCATAAACCTCCAAGATGAAAAGACAACAGTTGTCCTAGGCCCCATGGTGGAAGACAGAGATGATTCATCCCCTCCCTTCTACACCTCCCTGAACATACATGACAAAGTACTGCACAACTGCTTGATGGATTCAGGGGTCTCTCACAACCTCATGCCCAAAACTGTCATGGAATAATTAGGACTGGAGGTCACACGAGCCTACCATGACCTCTATTCTTTTGACTCCAGGAGAGTGCAATGTTTGGGAGTCATCAAGGACCTGGTAGTCTCTTTGTTTTAGCTGCCCATGAAGACTATGGTCATGGATATTGTGGTAGCTGATGTTCCCCCCAAGTTTGGCATGCTGTTGTCAAGGTCTTGGATTAAAAGACTTGGAGGGACATTGCAGATGGATCTCACATATGCCACCATTCTAGTCTTTGGAGGGGAACACAGGAAATTTTACAGGGAAGCCCAGCTAGCCTACATTGTCAGTGATGAAGCGAACCCCACTAATCACCCCATCTTTTCACTGGACACTGACTTAGGTTCTAGCTTGTTACAGGTCACTGAGACTCCTGAGGCCCCTTTGTATATCAGAAAGAAGCCCATCCTCAATCAGGAGATGCCTCCTCCAACCACCTCTGTTTGGAAGATGTTCTTTGATGGAGCTTCTTCCAGTATGGGTGCAGGTGCTGGGGTAGTATTCATATCCCCTTCTCAAGAGACCATATCTCTGTCGTACAAGCTGGAATTTGAAGTCACCAACAATGTGGCAGAGTATGAAGCTCTTGTTCTGGGTATAAGGGCTGCACAAGAAATGGGAATAAGGGAGATGGCTATGTTTGGGGATGCATAATTGATTGTCCAGCAGGTAAAAAATGTTTATCAGGCTAGGCACCCTCAACTCAAGAATTACAGGAATGAGGTATGGGACCTGGTTGATAATATCTTCTTGGATTTTAACATCTCTTACATTCCGAGGGAAGAAAATGCTCTAGCCGACTTTCTAGCTTTCACAGCTAGTTTTCTCAAAGTTATTGCGCTACCCACTGTTGGATCCGATATTGAAATAAAATACAGACCCTCTGTATCGGACAACGTCAAGCATTGGAAGGTATTTGAGGATGATCAGGAAATCGAAAAGTTTCTTCAATCCGTTGATGACTTTTCTGCATTGCACATAGATGAGGATCCTGACATTGAAGGAGAGCTTGACCATCACCCTGGAAAGTTGTTGAATAAAGTTGCTGACCACCAGATTATCCAACTGCCAAGTAATCACATACCAAAAGGACTAATCCCATTAGAAAGGTTATTTGATGGGAACGATGTGGTGGTAAAGGGTAGAGTTTCAGGTGATGACGCTGACACAAATGAATGCAACATAGGCACACCAGAGGAGCCCAAGTTCGTCAAGTTGTCAAGGAGTTTGACCATGGAGCAGAGAACTGAATACACTGAGTTGCTGAGGGAGTTTGCTGATGTGTTTGCATGGACCTACGAATACCTTAAAACATATGACACATTAGTTATCGAGCACAAGATCCCACTGAAAGAAGAGGATAGACCATTCAAGAAGAAGCTAAGACATATAAATCCCATGCTGCTACCCATCATGGAGAAAGAGGTGAAGAAGCTGCTGGACGCCCAAATCATTGTCCCCTTGAGATACTCTAACTGGGTGGCCAATTTGGTCCCAGTAAGAAAGAGAAATGGAGAAATCAGACTTTGTGTCGATTTCAGGAACTTGAACAAAAGTTCAAGGAAGGACAATTATCCCCTGCCCAACATGGAGCATATATTGCAGAAGGTCACTGGTGCATCTAGAATATCCATGATTGATGGTTTCTCTAGATATAATTAGATATTAGTCATGCCTGAGGACCGAGAAATAACAACATTCACCACTCCTTGGGGCACATTCATGTATGCCAAAATGCCTTTCGGACTGATGAATGCAAGAGCCACATTTCAGCGAGCCATGGACATAGCCTTCATCAAGGAAAAATATAAGTTTGTGGTGATTTACCTAGATGACATAACAGTCTTTTCCAAGACTGATAAAGAGCACCGCTACCACTTGAAGAAGGTTTTCCAGAAGTGTCGGAGGTATGGCCTATCTTTAAACCCTAAAAAATCATTGTTTTCAATGAGAGAGGGAAAGCTATTAGGCCATATAGTGTCAGTAGAGGGAGTGAGAAGTGATCCTGGTAGGGTAGAAGCTCTTCAGACCCTATCACTTCCCAGGTCTAAGAAGGAAGTCCAAGCCTTTTTGGGGAAGATAAATTTTCTGAGGAGATTTGTTTCAAATTTTGCTGAACTGGTGAAACACATCACAACCATGCTTAGGAAGGGGAATGAAGTAAAATGGACTGCTGAACCTAGTGAATCTTTTGCCCAAATAAAGAAGGCGTTGACTGAGGCACCTGTGCTAATTAGTCCCGATTATTCCAAAGATTTTCTGATATTTTCTTTTGCTTCCTGTGATACAGTAGCGACAGTTTTGTTGCAGAAAAATGATAAAGGGCGAGAACAACCTATTGCTTTCTATTAAAAAGTGCTGAGAGATGCAGAACTCCGGTATGAGATCATGGAGAAGCATGCCTATTCCTTGGTGAAAGCTCTCAAAGCTTTTAGAATCTATGTCTTGCATTCAAAAATCACTGCATATGTCCCTTCGGCTTCTGTGAAGGAGATTCTCATACAGCCTGACATAGATAGAAGAAGAGGTAAGTGGATTGCCAAAATTATAGAATTCGATCTGGAAATCAAGCCCACCAAGATGATAAAGGGGCAGGGTTTAGCCAAGTTGCTGGCCGAATCCAATTGCAGAGCCTTGGGAATCAATTTCATCAACGAGCAAGATGAGTCATCCAACAGGAGTTCCCACAACATTTTACCACTAGCAGCATGCGCCTGGTACAAGGATATCTTGTACTTTCTACAAGAATTGAGGCCTCCTGATGGGATGGAAAAAAGAAAGGCAAGAGATTTAAATATCAAAGCGGTCAAATATTGCCTCATTGACCAAGATTTGTACTGGAAAGACCCTCTGGGGGTATTACTAAGGTGTCTGAACCCGCAACAAGCTCATAAGGTTATGTTCGACTTTCATAGCGGTCTTTGTGAAGGTCATCATTTTTGGAAGACCACAGCTCAAAAGATCCTCTGGGCTAGATACTACTGGCCCACCTTATTTCTTGATGTCTGTAGGGAAATTAGAGCTTGCATTAAATGCCAAAAATTCTCAGGAAAGCAACAACTCAAATCCCTTCCATTAAAACCTGTGGTAGTCTCAGCACCCTTTCCATAGTGGGGATTGGACTTTATCGAGGAAATTCATCCTCCCTTAAGTGGTCAGCACCGATGGATTTTGACTGCGACCGACTACTTCACCAAATGGATAGAAGTTGTCCCTACCAGAAGCACTTCTCACAAAGTGATTATCAGCTTCCTGGAAGATATTATAGCTAGATTTGGCTGCCCTAGCAGAATTGTCACTGACAATGCCTTCCCTTTTCGGTCTGAGCCTCTGGTCAAGTTCTGTGAACAATTCGAGATTTCACTGATTCACTCTACTCCCTATTGTCCTTAGGGAAACAGACTGGTAGAGTCCTCCAATAAAAGTCTGATCAAGCTCATTAAGAAGCTACTGGAGGACAATAAAAGGGCCTAGGACTCAAAGCTCAAATTTTCTCTTTGGGCTGATCGGGTGACAACCAAGAAATCCCTGGGCATCTCACCTTTCCAACTTGTTTATGGAATAGAGGCCGTTTTCCCCACTCAACTCGCCTTACCTGTGGCAATTCTCCTCCAGGACTTTGAAGGAGAACCTAACCATGTGATCAGAAGGATTCATCAGATGGTGGAAGTGCAATAGATCAGAGAACAGGTCATGAATAGGGCCTACCATCATCAACAGAAGATCAAGCAGGCTTTTGACAGGAAGAGCAAAAAGAAAGAATTTGAGCAGGGTGATCTGGTGCTCAAATGGGATGCACCCAGGCAGGAAAAGGGAAAACATAGTAAATTCGATGCCCTCTGGTTCGGGCCTTTCAACATCCTCGAAGTATTTTCAAACAACACTTACAGTTTGCAGGATCTGGAAGGAAAAGAAGTTTTCGGCAGCCCAGTAAATGGGCATTTCTTAAAAAAATGTTTTCTGTGAGCCACAGTCAGCTCTTTTTGTTTTGATTTGTAAATATTTTTTCTGTTTTTGTTTTTCGAACTAATAAATGAATCCATAGCCCAAAAGCAAGGCACTGAATCTGCAAAAGAGTTCTTAGAGCATCACAGGGATGACTCTATCCCCCATGGAGCCATATGTTAGCGATATTTCTTGTAAGGGGGTTAGAATGCAAAAGAATGGGTTAAAACCCACTTTTCCTAAGTTTTGAACACAAATGCACCTGTGGTAAGCGGCTAGCAAGTCCGAGCGGCAACGATTCACGTGCCCGGATCAACGGTGCATGTGGGATTTCAGACCCCCCCCACCTTTCTACCTTTAAGCAGAGGGGGAGGGTCTAGAATCGGGGGCACATCTCTTCAACGGTCCAGATCAGTGCGCCTGGATCAACGACGATAAAGGCGATTCCAGACCCCCCTCCTTTCTACCTTTAAGCGGAGGGGGGGGGGTCAGGAATCGGGCGAGCAAATTTCCGACGGATGAGATCTTAGCGCCCGGATCAACAGCGCTCGAGCGATCCCATCACTCTCAGCTGCTCTGTGTTTAGTGATCGTGGGCCTTTCTCCCGTCATGTCATCCTTCAGAATCCCCTTTCCCCTGCTGCCGTGTGTCATCTATCTTCCCCCACTCTTTCATCTAGATGGCCCTTTCCCCGTCTCATCGTCCACTCACCACTTGTCACATGTCCTATTCCCTCCACGTCAACCTCCCACTAAAATGCATCCATTACGTCTACCCTCTTGCCTCCTACGCTTATTCCTTTTGCCATGTGTCTTTCCTATAACATCTCTCGCCCCCTCATCTTTTCAGGCCTCGCCCTCATAGTTCGACGCCATCACTCCTGTCATGCACCCCATCCTTCGCGCTGGCCTCCACGCCTATTCGTCAAGCCATTCAGTTGTTCCAGGTGGCAGCGCGAGGAGTCTTCCACATCCTAAAGTGCTGAGTTGGCCAGGTCGTCCTCAATCCCAAGAAAGCAGTTATTGAAGGAGTTGGTGGTGGTTAGACATCGTCTCCACCATAAGTTGCACGACCATTCAGAGATTGTAGGTGTTAACTGTCAGAATCCATGCAGACGCAAAGCTTTCAATGCTATGTCTCAATTTTGTTGTTGTTGCTAATTTGAGTATATGAAGGCGCTTTCGCCATTTTTGTATGTATCGATGGTAGAGCGAAGTTCCTGACTGTAACATTTTAACAACCATTCTGGTTTCCTGGTTATGCCTCTGTGTTTGAGATTTCTTGTTTTATGACAAACAATCCTCCTTTTTCCATCTATGTTTTCGTCTCATACCAGAGAGTTCATGGTCGAATGATTCGCGTGGATTATTGCAGTTATGTTATGATAAAGGATTTGTTGTGACATTATTGTATTCTCTGGTCTCCTGTGTTTGAATGTAAAAGGATCTTGCATTCAGATGCTTTCTTCTCCAGTCTATTACAAACCTGATGTTTATGAAAGACCTTTGCACTCTTCTCATGCAAGTCTTTCCCCTACTCACCCTTTATTGCAACTCACTATTTGAATTTTATCAAGACCTCACTCGTTCATGCATACCCGACCTAGTTTCAGAGTTGAAATGATGTTGTCTTGAGTTTACCTCCATTTGATCATCCCTTTAAAAAAATCGTGACATAAAAACTGATGGGTGTCGGGCTCTACTCCTGCAACTAATCCAAGAGTGACTTCTGACTCCAACACGATTCTATATCCCTCCCATGCAAAGTGGTTTGGAACTCCACAAGATTTTCATCGAGGCTAGTTATGTTATTCACTCTCTAGACTAATTCCCACAAGAACCAATGTTGCTCCTTGTCACTATCCCCTCTCTCTGAAATTTAAGAAGGAACAATCACAAGTTATTCACTGATCTATCCATGTTGCTTGTCTACAGCGGTATCAATAGAAATCCTTGGGGTCCAGGTTGGCTTATTATATTTACTCCCAACTATAATTTATACTTAGAATTAACACTCACAACTATGCCTCCACTACCGGTTGCAACTCCTCCTATTCTTTGTCTCCTCCGATGCTTTGTTTCCCTTCACTATTAATTCATCAACTATTGTTTGGTTGTATTATCAAACCAGAATTAAAAGAAAGATTTGTTGTTACCTTAGAAACTGGAATTTTTGTTTAGGGTGATTATTATGTTAGGTTGGATCCATTTGTTCTAGGGGGTACCATGTCTTCTAATTTAGGTCATTCCTCCTCGACCAGTCGAAGCCCACCACCAATCACACTATATTCTTGGACCTAGATGATATAAGCCTCTCTTATGGGATTATGTGAGATTCCTCCAGGTGTAAATTCTTTCTAAACCAATCCCAATCCTCTAGTGTGAATAGGTTCATCAATCTATGTAACTTCTCCTTTCGACCATTTTGATCCTATGGGAAAATAATCTCCTTCCATCCCTCTGCTCATGATTTATATCCTTGATAACCCTTACTTTCTCAAGAACTAACCAAAATTTTATCCACATCCCTGTAACCTCTCCAACTACTTCATTTGCACCTCTATTCTTCCATGATCCTCAATACTCCATCACATTGCTTCAGTTTCTCTCTTGATCTCCCAAACTTTTTTCAACCACCATTTCTCAGTTATTGTGCTACTTCTCAAAGCTTGATATCCCCTCACTCATGCATGCGCATCATCCATGGTACCTTTCCCCTTCAACTCCTCCTATTGTATTACTTAATCTTGGGTAACCCATAAATGCAAGGGATTGAAGCTCCCATGGATGGCAGAAAAAAAAAGGCATAAATTCTTCTTCCGCCAAGAGCATCTTTATCGAGGTCATAATTTATTTCACTAATTGACCATGAGTTCCCTTATTAAATTATTCTTCCTCCTACAAAAATGACTAGCTCAACTCGACATCAAACTATACAACGTAGGCCTCAATAGTCCCTTTTACCCAAAAAATCAATGGATTTGGTGCTTTGTGGTAAAAGTTATATAACGCAACCAGATTCTAAAGTGTCCATTGTACCTCTTTCCTCCTTCTCTGTGATGGTTTCATATGATCACCTACTCTCTTCAACCACTTTAACAATACCACCGAGAAATCTACCCAGAATATTTCATAGTTATCATGGTCATCATGCATCCACTGAGATCAATCACCTTTAATTTATTGTTTCTCAAAATGGTCAATCTATTGGAACCACCAGTATTCTACATAGCTTTGAGTCAAATCACCAGTCATGATGATAGAACTCCATACACATGATGAATTTTTTTAGTAATGGAACCATTTATTGGTGCAATCTTAGACTAGGGTCCTCATCAATGTACAACAAAGTCATCTGGTGTAGTCTAGGAACTGGAATTTTACATCCCCATAAAGGGGAAGGTATCACTCAAAGTGAAGTTACGAGATAGAAAGGTCAACGTAGGGCTCAACAACATGACTACTGCAACCAATTCCCCATCTTGTTAACTATATCAATTCAAAAAGACTACCTGTTGGCAAATATTGCACAAGCAACGATGATGGTTGTTGTCATTGATGGAAACAACGGAGATGGAAGGATATGAAGGGTAAAACCCCTTGGGGGATTCAGACGTAAGAGCTCAGGAGGTATAGCATTGAAGAAAACGCACGCAGCAAGAGATTACAGAAGAAGAAGCAAGACAGAGATACAGTGACCATTGGATTCCATTCAAATTTCCCGAAAGACCGACAACCGTCAGATCTGCAGAAGTTGTGAAGGAGATAAGTCATCGGAGATTCGGGGATCGGGAGTTTATAATGTCCAATTCACTTGACATCAAAAAATATGAAATCGCGATTTGATCGCAGCTGTTAAAGCCAAGGTGAATTCTCGATGAGATCTGGACCGTCTATTCGTGTGGACGCGTGGCAGCCTGGAGGCCCCATCGGAGAATCGGAGATCGGGACTTTGAAATGTCCAGTTCACTCGACAACGAAAACCCCGAAATCGCGATATGCAATTTCGCGATTTGATCACAGACATTAAATCAAGCAGTGATCGGGACCATCCACGTGTAAACAGGGGGCTTCATCGGAGAATCGGGAATCAGAGTTTCACGAGTCTCGTGAACAATGACAACGAAAACCCTGAAATCGCGATATGTGATTTCGCGATGTAATCGAAGCCGTTGAGCCAAGATTGCATCTGAACCGTTGATTCAACCCACGAAAGCACACCACGTCAGCAAAGGGACACGTGGCACAACCAGGGAATGACAGGTGTCAGGTAGATTCAACACTTCAGGCACATGAAAGTCACGAATCAGAGTGACACGTGGCAGAATCTAACACGTGTCAAACCAGTGTGACATCAGCAGAGGCATCGATGATCGGGATCGTCCATCTGAGGGACAGGTGTCGAAGATCAAGGCACCTTCAACATATTGGACATTGGGAAATTGAAGTTCCTGATGTTGTAGGAAATGAGAGATCGAAGGTCCCGAAATCCTGAAGGTATCGAGACCATCCATTTGAGGGACAGGTGTCAGAAATCAGGAGCGAGTCGGCATATCGGAAATCGGGATATCGGATATCCCGGGCACAAAGGTTCTGTGCATTTCGAAATCGCGATCCGTGAAATCCTGATGAGTGGGATACAACTGTCAGCACAACAGTGAAGGAGGACAGAGTTGTAGTAGAGGCCAACTGTTAGCATATGAATGGAGCGTCGGGATTTGGACGATCGAGAATCACCGGGTGAATGCATTGATGCATCAAAAACCCTGTAGCCCCGACGGGGTTAGGTCGTGATCATGGGTAATGGTCATATGGACCATTGTGTAGCCGGATGGGGCTAAAGCTCGGGAAATCGGGGATCGAGAATCCTGGAGGCATGTACATCGTGACATCGAAAACACTGAAATCCCAATGAGCGGTTTGACTGAGGTCATGTGTTGACGGTCTTATGGGGCCAAGGCCTATAGCCAGCAGGGCTAGCATATGGAATGCCGAAACCCAATTCGAAACGACGCGCGTAAGTTTAATTCAAAATTTAAATAGGAGCCCGATTTCCTCTAGGTAATAAATATGGGACCCGATGAGCGTTGAACGGGTCCTGGACCAATGGGTTTAAAAGGGGTCGATGCTCTGGGTAGAGAGCGGTGAAGAATGCGGAGGCCATTTCTCTGACAGCAGAAATATCTGTGGGTGATGTCATTTGCGCTGGAGTATGAAAGGCTGGAAGAAAGAGGAACCTCCTTGTGGGAGTCAGGCGACAGATCTACATTGACAGAGAGATCACGACAGTGAGT
>JZKD02S2104544.1:220573-251508 GCA_000966675.3 Picea glauca
AGTTATCTCTTGAACATTGTATAAGCTATTTATGATAAGGAATTTTTTGTTGGGTTTTCTTCCCCTAGAGGGTTTCCTAGGATAAATGTTGTGTCTCTTGTGAATGTGTATTTCTAAGTGATCTTGTTCTTATTATGCTCTTATCTATTGAAATGCAAAGAACTATAATAATGACATAAACATTAACAATTTTTTGATCAGCAAATTATAAACATATGCAAGAATATAAGACTACAACCATTCAATCAAGAAGTTTTGCAGAAAAACACTTACATATCATGATGAAATAGCATGCAAACCCTAGTTGTAAACCTTCCTTCAAGAGAAATGCCAAAAATTCCAAGAAATGCCTTCCTTCAACAAGTGCGCCTCACTAAACCAACAAAATTATCCAAGTAGGTCATTAAAATTAGACCTCACTAATGAGTGAGTGATGTGTTATGTCAAAATGAGGCTAAAACTCCTCAATAAATACTGTATCAATGACCTTAATTAATTTTAGGTCATAAAAATGGTCGAAAAGACCATAATATAAAAAGTAATAATGTTTTATATTAAATTCTCTTTTTAAAACCCTAAATAAGCAAGAGTGAGACGTCAAGCCCTCCTGAGGGAGGCGTTAGGCCTTTTTAGGGCCAGTGCAGCATCCAAAAGCCAAACGTTAGATGTCCTTGGGATCTTCTAAGATGCCACATGTGCCAACAACCCTGTGCATCTACCATGTGCTCATGATGACATCACAAGCCTCCTGCTGACATCCTGGGTCATCTGGGGCTAGTGTTCCACTACAAGTGGGTCAATCCCCCTAGGCCTGGCTCAACCAAAGTGCCCCTGATGGAACGTCCTCTTCTTATCTGGTGAAAAACCTTGGTCAAACACTGTCTTACCTTTACCCCTCTGATGAGGTCTCAGGAACCATATGATGGGCTCTTCAACCCCATGGAGGTACGAACTAATCATCTCCCCATGTGTACCGGTCCAAATGGTACTTGTTCGTCGGGCATGGTCCTGCAAATCAAAAACTACACCCTGTAAATGAGATGATTTGGCTAGGGGATTTCCAAACATGAGGGTAGAGTGAGAGAGAGGGATGCATAATGTTATCTATGGGTGCCTTTGTAGAAGGCAAGTTGTACTTGTCATGGATGCAATTTTTCCAAGGTTGTTCTTTCCTTTATTCTTTTATTTATTTTCTTTTTTCTTCTTCTTTTTATTTTTATTCAAGGGATAACTAGAGGACACTTCCTTGGCATGGTGACCAGAGCTGACAGTGTTACCCACAATTACTTTCACAGAGATGAGAAGGTTGCCTCGTGATGAGACCCCCTTTCCCTTGGCCATGCAACCAAAGGTCACTGCCCTGGTGTGCTAACTAGATGGTGGCAATGTCATACTGTTAGGTACCCATGAACATAATAGGTTGGCTCATGATGAGATCCCCTATCCTCTTGACTAGGTCTTGTTTGTTATTTTTCGAGTCCCTCTTGTTTCTTGCTGAGAGGCTTTTTATTGCCTTCTTGGGGATCCCTGGGTGAAGCATCTCGAGGTTTTATTTCTAGGCTTTTATCTTTTACCAGCTACTTTTACCTTCTGGGACAAGGGGAATGGGATAAATGAGTGGGAGATAAGATGAAAAAGTGGTGGTATGATGGGAGCCGACGATGGCTCTTCAGAAATCCCCCCGGTGGCAAACCAAAACCTATGGGTATAGGCTTGTTAGGGCACCCTATCAATCTCCCCAAGCATGGTCAAGTGGGATAATGTAAGATCCAAGTAGTTGTCAGAGATAAAAGGAATTAGATGCATATATTTAAAGGTTTTAATGATCAAAAGTGACACATACCATGATACCTGGACCAATTAACTCATGGAGAAAGACCCTCCTCCGATACAAGACCAAGCCAAAGGTGATGGATGTTATTGTTGCTGACAAGATGAGTCTAATGAAAGAATAAAAGGACAGGCCCTCCAGGGCCATGCTCAGGTCAATCCTGCTCTTAGTACTCCATGTCTAGGACCTATGGGCCTTGAGACATGATCTCCTAGTTATCCCTAAAAATCGGGGATAACAGGGACTTCATGACTTGAAAAGTTAGAGGACTTGCTCACCTCTCATCTTCCCAATTCCTAAACTCACAATGTCCTCGAGACCAGATCAATGGTCCAAAACCCATTTTGTGAACTCGGGGTTGCGATTTCTCATTCTACTGTTCTCTCAACCTCCCGAGGTCCAAATCCTTGAACTCCTGGATATGTTTCCATTTGTTCTCTGATGATGGACGATTTTGATTATTTTGGGACTTCACAAAGTCAACCCTCCTGTACACTATTGAAGGGTTTAATCCTCATGCACCTTCCTCTGAATCCAATGACTGTTGGTCCATGTGCTCAGATCCTATGGTCCAGATCTGATCTTCCTCCTAGGGTCTCTCCTTAGTGTCTGAATGTGGATTCGATGGTCTTGATATTCTCTTTTGTAGTTGATCTATGTCTGTTGTGATCCTCCTCTTGAGCTTTGGTACTTTCTTCCAAGACTTGGAAGATTTCGATGTTTCGAAGGCTCGGCCTTCGATCTGTCTCCTGTGAGCCCTACAAACTTGGTTCTCGACTCCCACACTTCCCTCCTGAGCTCTGTCAATGAAACTCGACCTTGGCTCTATGCACTCTTGCACTCTATGTGATATACTTCACACTACTCCTCCTGAGATTTTAACTTACTCAACCTCTAAGGGTCTTGGCTCTTCCTCTTCCTTAGAATATTTTTGGTGCCCCTCCCATCACACTTCTGCGCTCAACCTCCTGAGTTTTGGAACTCGAAACAAGTTCACTCTATGCATTCTCCTTGCGCTCGAATAGCCCTTGACTGGCTATCTTTCAACACTTTGTGTGAGTGTTGGCCTGGTGCACTCCTTACAAAGGTCTTCCTCCAGAGTGTTCAACAACTCTGCTCCTTTCTCTCTTTGAAAGGATATAAACACCCTCCTGGTAAGTTCTTCCCAACCATGCGTTGCTGAGCCACAAAGTGTTCAATAACTCTGTAATTGTCTTCCTATGATACTTCTCTTATCTCAAAAATCAAAACTGAGTTATTCTCGTGCACTCTTTTCACTCGCTCGATGCCCACCTGATAGAACTTTACAAAATACTCAACGATTTTTCCTTCTCTCTGTGCCCTCCTCTACACAATATTTCCTCCAAGGTGTTCAGTAAACTTGAGGCTTCTCCCTTGAGCTTATGATTCCTCTAGTGTGCCCTCCTGGCACGTTCTTTCCTGAATTCGACACAGAACTCAGAAGTGCACTCTTTGCACTAGCTCATAGAGTCCTCAACACTCTATCATGCAACCCCTTTCATTAAGCCACAAAGAACCCATACAACAATCAGAAAACCCACATATAGAAAATTTTGTCTATACCTTGTATATGGAATCTAACACATATATACAACATCAACTCATAAACACATAAAATACATTCATAAAACACATGGAAACACACACAATGTCATATGTAGGAAAAAATTCTCTTTATATTAATATGAATATCCGTTTACAATATGGGTTATCTTGTACTACAGCAGAGTCTTGGATCCCTTATCTCGTCTCTAACATAATGAAGTTTGATATAAATATATTTTCTACAAAAGGGGCTCCTCAAGCTCTTCCCTCCATCTCACCTATTCTCATTAATTTATATTGAATTACATTCAATGGTTGTCTAGTCCAAATCAGATCTAGATATTATCAGCCTGTCAACCATTAAAGGTGGATCCATATACTATTTGCACAAAGGCATGGATCTAGATCTTTCAACCTTACAACAACTATTTCATTTAATTACAATTTCAAATTGTTTTAGAAAAAATGACAGGGCTGGCGTATGCCTCCTCCATTGAATGCACATTGAATGTGATATCTCGCTAGCACGTTGTTGGGTGAAGCGATGCACCTGCATCGTACCTGGCACAACACCCCACCTTAGTAGGGTTTGCTGACCTCCCGATAAAGGATCATTCACATTTTCTTGAGCTGGAGAAGCTCTTCGATTCCCTGCTGGAATATTCAATAAAATTATCCACAGGTCCTTTTTGTGAAACTTGGCCTACACGAACAAGCACTAGGTGTGAGCTTCTCTCCCTATGACCACTACCCATGTCCACAAGAGGTACTAAGAGGTTCTTAACATTTCACGACTTGCGAAATCGAGATGCAGTCCAACGCCTTTCTCCAATGCTCGATCCCTGATCCTTCGAAGTCCAAACTTATGCTAGAGCACTAGCTCCTTTTCTAGCCTCTGTCCATATGACCATTTACCATGACCCTGGGCTCCACTTCCGAGCACGTCGATATTTTGCGTATTAGGAATACGTAATGTAGATCCCTTCCATTTTCTCGATATCTGAACTCGTAATTTCCTCTCCTGAGATCGAAGTTCCTGATGCTCTCGCAATCAGATGGTTCAAATCCTCCTTCGCAAATCGAGACTTCGCAACTTACGAAGTCATAGAACTTGCTCACCTCTTGTCTTCCTGATTCCCAAACTCACGATGTCCTTAGGACCAGATAAATGGTCCAGAACTCCTTTAGATCTGACTACTTAGATCCTTTCATGAACTTGGGGTTGCAAGTTCTCGTTCTGCTGCTCTCTCAACCTCCCAAGGTATGAATCCTCGAACTCCCAAATCTATTGCCACCTGTCCTCCTATGATGGATGGCTCTGATTATTTTGAGACTTCACAAAGTCCACCCTCTTGTACACTATTGAAGGGTTTAACCCTCAAACACTTTCCTCCGGATCCAATGACTGTTTGTCCACGCCCTCAGATCCTATGGTCCATATATGATCTTTCTCCTGCGCTGTCTCTTGAGTGTTTGGACATGGATTCGATGGTCCATATCTTCTCCTCTATAGCTGATCTACACCTATTGTGCTCCTCCTCTTGACCTTTGGCACTTTCTTCCTAGACTTGGAAGATTTCGACATTTTGAAGGCTCGACCTTTGATCTGTCTCTTGGGAGCCCTGCAAACTTGGTTCTCAACTCCAGTGCTTCCCTTCTGAGTTCTGTCAATGAAAATGGACCTCGTCTTTGCGCACTATTGCACTCTGTGTGCTATACTTCACACTACTCATCCTGATATTTTAACTTACTCAGCCTGTAAGGGTCTCATATCTTCCTCTTCCTTAGAATATTTTCGGTTCCCCTCCTGGCACACTTCTGCGCTCAACCTCTTGAGATTTGGAACTTGAAACAACTTCACTCTGTGCATTCTACTTGCACTCGACTAGATGTCTTTCAAAACTTTGTCTGATTTTTTTCTTGGTGCACTCCTTACACAGGTCTTCCTCCAGAGTGTTCAAAAAATCTTCTCCTTTCTCTCTTTGAAATGATATAAGCACCCTCCTTGTAAATTCTTCTCAAGCACACCTTTCTAAGCCACAAAGTGTTTAGTTACTCTGTAAGTGTCTTCCTTTGACACTTATTTTATCTCATAAATCAAAAGAGAGTTTTTCTCATGCACTCTTTGCACTCGCTCAATGCCCACCTGACAGAGCTTTACAAAATACTTAAGGATTCTGCCTTCTCTCTATGCCCTCCTCTACACAGTCTTTCCTCCAAGGTGTTCACTAACTTTGAGGATCCTCCCTTGAGCTTATTATTCCTATGGTGTTCCCTCCTGGCAGGTTCTTTCCTAAATTCAACAAAAAACTCGGAAGTTCACTCTTTCCATTGGCTCACAGAGTCCTTAACACTCTATCGTGCAACCCTTTGCATTAATCCACAAAGAAACTAGACTGAAATCAGAAAACCCAAATATAGAATTTTTTTTATGTACCTTGCATATGGAATCTAAAACATATCTATAACATCAACTCATAAACACATAAAACACATGGAAACACACACAATGTCTTATGCAAGAAAAAAATCTCTTTATATTAATATGAATATCCATTTACAATGTGGGTGAGCTTGGACTGCAAAAAAGTCTTGACTCCCTTATCTCCTCTCTAACATAATTAATTTTGATACAAATATCTTTTCTACAAAATGGGCTCCTCGAGCTCTTCCCTCCATCTCACCTACTCTCATTAATTTACATTGTATTACATTCAATAGATGTCTAGTCCGAATCAGATCTAGATCTTATCAGCCTATCAACCATTAAAGGAGAATCCATCTACTATATGCGTAAATGCATGGCTCTGGCTCTTCCAGCTGTTATCAAACTAATCCATAGGTGCGGACACTAACAGATCTCCCTAGATCCACCTGGATCTAGAACAAAACAGAACAGGACATGACTCTTTCCCTAAGTTTTGACCATTGAATTAGCTAGTAGGAAGGAACAAGTAACATACCTTTATATCGCTTCCTAGGGTCTCTGTTGCTCCTGCTTCACTCCAGTGCTCTTGTGAGGTCAAGACCAAGACAACACAAACCAACCAAAGTGAAGATAGAAAAATATATTCGATAATCAACTTATGTTTATGATCAAGGAATTACACAATAAAGTGAGAATAACTTTATGGGAAAGGGACATGCCACTGTATCATATTGATTGAAAGTAAAGATTACAACCTAATCGACTTGATGTCGTAAGCTTCCTTTGGATGGCCCTTGGCTCCAACACACACACTTGCTCAATCCTTGTATGAAGAAGATCAAAACCTCTTGATAGACTTGCTGGAGTCTTCAAGCTACTGTTTAAGCTAAGTCCTTCACACAATTCCTTCACCAATTCTCCAATGAATCTTTCTTAACCCTTTCCATGAGAATTCCCTCAATATATAGGAGATAATGAGTTAGTTACTTAGATAAGAATGATCCCACAATATTAGGGAATCCAGTACAAGGATAACCATTCGAATGCCAACCCATCCTTCTAGAAGATTCCCTTCTAGAAACATCGATAATTCATCTATTTCCATGCTTTAGGAAGAGTTTTCACCCTAGCTATTCAACACAGTGTGAGAAGTTATCACCCCAGCTTAAAGCATCCCACGATAATCAGGCATTCTCGCACCCCAGGATACTAGCAGCCTGCGAGCCTTCTTCAAAAATGAGCTTTCTGGGAAGAGATGAAAGTAACTTTTCTAAGGAGAAAGTTATTATGAAGAGCCTGAGTACACCATCATCAATACATATTCATGACGACCAAAATCATGGGTAACAGAATGCCCGCCAAAGTATGAGGTTGGAACCAGTGACAACCGAAAGACTTTGTAAGCTACATGTGTCTATCAGAAACCAGGAGCACACCTAATCGGAAACCTGCAAACAACCAAGCATCTGCAGAATATCATATATATTAATTCTGAGGTAGGCATTCCCATACTCAGATCACAGACTAATGAAATTGTAGACATGGGTCATGGCCACCACTCATACACTATGGATCCATGCCGTCAAAATATAGCATAGCCACCAAGAATACAATGTGGATCTATGTGAGAAATTTCAAATTAAGATGACATAGCCACGAGACATACACAGTGGATCTATGTATCGCAACTTATATAGAATCCATCACAACCTGGACAAAAAGATGATATCCAGGGTCTTCAATCTTGTCACCTAAAAGTATGAATCTAACCATGTGATTACATGTGTCGAAGTCGAACATGGCAGAAACCAATTGATTACCGGTCATTGATGAAACCGTTAACAAGTGGGAGGGAAATCACCATTGATGTCAATGAATCCCAAAGTACTCTAGTACAATCCATCGAGCGTGAATGAATGAGTTGAAGTCAAACATTCGACGAAATCTCTCGATCAGGGGTCAATGATGTAAACCCACTGTCAAAAGCGAGGAAACATGCCATTGAGGCATGCAAGTTCCAAGGTACCAAAGAGTTTCTAAGTCTTGATTTTGGATAATGAGCTGAAGTCGATGAAACAAAACTCGTCACAGGAGGGCCTTGATGTATCCCCCATCAATGACACGAAATGAGTAATAGATTTTGAATGTGAAACAGAGTATGATTTAACTTGGACTGGACACAGGGAAGGCTGACATGGAGAGAATGGATAACTGCAGATGGCCGAATCAATATAGGTTTTAGATAGACTTCTCTTGAACATATGAATGACATGACCAATGATTTGGCAGCATTGACTCAAAGACGACACAGGGAATGACCTTGTAGTAAATCGAATGAGAGACAAATGGATTTCCCAAACCAGCTTCAAATGATGAATAGGGGGTGTCATGTTCAAGAGCGACACTTACTTCCAATCAATACGAAGATGAAAACATATCCCTTTCCCAAATTTTCCCCCACCATTTCTGGTGAGTACCTCTTTATATTTATGCAAGCTTGAGGAGGATAACATATGCTTATTGATATAAGCTTATCCTTCAGATAAGTCCTTCGGAGTATGTTTAACGAACCCTAAGAAGGAGTGGTTCGGTCCCATTGCGGGTCTGTCAATGTTTGTTTAACGAGTCCAGAGATAGACAACTCGAAGGTTTTTCATGATTACAAAGTTTGGAAAAACACTTAAAAGAGAGAACTCTCTCAGTTCCTTTTTCATAAAATAGTCTGGATGAGACCAAAAGAGAGATAAATTATCGCTCATCAGATGCTTACTTCAGATACTTTATCGAGAGTGAAAATAACAAGGTCGCTCGGCTATCTTTTCATGTTTAGAGAGTCTAAAAAGAGCTTAAAGAGGACTCCAGGGGGGTTCCTTTTTCGTATAACCTTGTTGAGCCTGAAAAAGTGATAAAAGTATGCTCGATCGCGTTCTTATATATTTTCGAGCGCAATAATGGACAAAGACCACGCTCGAGGTTATATACAAAAACCATAAAAAATAATCAAAACACACGATGACAAAGAAAAACATGTCTGTATCCCTATTTTTGACCATCGAAATCATTACGCCTGCAAAAGTTACACTCAAAATGAAATTAGGGATTAGGGATTAATAGATAAATAATCATAAAAACCAAATGACATAGTAAAAGTAAATAAAAAGGAGTAAATACTCTTTTTACCATATCATTTTTACCTTTCCACTATTTGAGCTCAAAAAACCCCTCTTTTACCCTCAAAGTTCGACGTCAGATTGTGGGAGTTACAAGCATCCATTCAACGAGCCATCAACGACTGTGAGGTAGGCTCTTTGTCCTTTAGACTTTCATGGTTTAATTTTGCATTTCCATGGGTTAAAAATCCATTTTTGAATTGATTTAGTGAGCCCTACTTGCGCGCTGCCATTCTTGCAGGCGGGCTACACGGGACCTGCTAGAATGGGGCATTCTCGCAGTTGAGCCCATAGTAGCCTGCGAGGTTCTCGCACTGTGCACAAAGGGCACCTGCAAGAACTGCAAAGCTCAAATTTTTTTTTTTTTAAATTACCCAATGAAAGAGAACCAAATCATGAAAAAAGTTGCTAATCTTCTTTTTGTGTTCCTTATGCAGATAATTGGCCATCAAAATGGTTCTTGAATGGTGCAAAAGGGAGCACAAAGAAGACAATGCAATTTTCGGAAATAATCCACATACGATAGCTGCTTTGAGAGATTGTGGCCTCTTGAAGTACTTTTGTATCCCGGGCATGAGGGCTGTTGAAACAGACCTTGAATTTTTTATTCTTAAGGATAAAAGATTTGTATTTTTTGAGTCTTTGTATTTTTCAAAATTCCTAAGACAAGAATTTCATCACCGATAAATTTTCGATGCCTTTTATTGTTTATTTTAGGACAAAGAATGGAAAAAATCTAAACAAACATAAGTTTTCCAACACTATTTCAAACAATCTTTTAAACGGGCAGTAATTTAAAATTTAAGTTTTAATTTAAACCTAAAATCGAGATTCAGAGTTTTGCGTAAACAAATGTTGATGCAAATTGAATTTCGAAATCCCGATTCCCGATTTCCTGATACTTTAAAACTTAATTAAAATGTAATTTACTTAATTCAAAATTAAAAGGGTTTAATCATTAAGTTAATCACGTCGCGAAATCAGAATTCACAGTTTTATAAGAGCAAATAATCTTGTCATCGTGTTTCCCGATTTCCCGATTTCACGATACATTTAATCCTTAATTAAAGTTTTGAATTAGTCTAATCACTGCTAAGAATGATTAAGAGTTAATTAATTACATCGCGATATCGGGATTCACGGTTTTGTGAAAAGCATGTTTCATGTCATCAGATTTCCCGAAATCTCGATCCCCGATTTTCCGATTAACGAAATCCTGAAAAGGTCTAATCTTGATTAATTAAGATATTAAATATGTTTTAACTTAAATAATACATTGCGATTTCGGACATCAGGGTTCTTTGATGACATTTTTCCTCGACATCAAAAGTGTCGAAACTCCAAAAAACAGGTTTTCAATTTTAATTCAAAATCAACGCTAATCAATCACCCTTCTAAACAAGGTTTAAAGTTAATATTTCTTTGAATGTCCTTTAATACGCCATTGTACGATTTAGAGAGTTTCTATTATTTTTTAAAGTATCGAGAAAGCCTAAGTACAAAAAATTAAATGCATATCTTCGGAAATATCTTTTACATTAAGAACCTTAACTTCGTAACAGAGGTACAAATCTCAATGTTTTTATGACATATTCGAAGTAAACGTTTGAAATGTCTATATTATCATTTCAAATCTAAATCACTCTCTGTTACATGTTTTCAAGTTAAACACAGAGCTATGGCACCCAAAAAGGCTTCGAAGAAAAATGAAGATCAACCAGAAGGTGATATTATCTCCGATACTATTGCATCCGGAGTACACTCTGTCAAATCATGGACTAGAATTTCAGAAAAACTGGAGGATGAGCTTAAATATGCAGCCACTGATTCGGAAAATCACCTCTGAGATATTGTCGAGACTGAGCTTCATAAGGTTGCTGCACGTCCGAGACTTGTGTCATATATCGATATGATCGCCTGGGCACTGGAAAAAGTAGATATCCTGACCAGAAGTATTCTAAACAAGCAAGGAGCTGTCATCCGCTCATTCAGGCCTGAACATATTCAAGTAATGTATAAGATCTCGCCTAATTATAGACACACTTTTAATTCTGAGTTTTTAGCCGCGTTTCAAAGAAAAGAATGCATTGAAGCAGGCCAAACATAGCCTGACATGATTAGAGGATGGGGCAGAGATGAAAACAAGTTTAGGGATGATTTACATGGAATTTATGCCACAGCTTCCTTAAACGAATATATGGTTTATGTAGCAATGATGTTATGTAGACTTTTTGGGAGAAAGGATCCTTGTCACTTTCATGCAGATTAGACACCTTTTTTAGAAGAAGTTTCAGAGGGACGCAGTTTTAATTGGCACAAAATTTTGTCAGATAACCTCACATTAGAGGTTGTGAATTACAAAATAGCTAGGTCAAAAGGACAACCAATATCTTTTTATATGTCAGCTTATATCATGGAAGCCATTTGTTTTATGACTCCTTTCCCACTAATGAATTGGAGTTGGAATGTTTCTTTCTCAAAGCCTATTCATAAATACCACTCAGCTCTCTGGGAAGAAAATGCAAAAAATGTTTTTTATGGGGTTTGTCATTATGTAATTATCCATCCGCACAAAATATTCTTTGGATGCGAACCTCCTCGCATTTCTAATACCATCATAGAAAACCTCAAGTCAGTTGCTGACTGGTTCATTGAGGAAAAGTTTTCCTATGTTAGGGTTTATGGATGTTCCATTCCGCCTCACACACTCCCAAAAATTTTACCAGACAGGTTGATATGCAGAGAAGTGGCTTATCAGCTGGTCAATGGTGGTATTGGGTTAGAATTAAAAGCTCAGCAGAAAAATGCATGGCCATCTTTTCCTGTTTATATTGGAAAATTCATTTTATTAAACATAGGCCATTCTAAGGCAGAAGCCGATTCTATGGACGAAGTGAAATTAGCAAGTATAGAGCACAGGAAACACGACCCTTACCAAATAATCAGTTGGCATTACATACAATGTAATTTAAAAGCATATGAACATGAAATTTCAGTTTATGATGATGTTTTAAAAAATGTTAAGTCTTATGAGGAAGTGCAAAACAGAGTGCAAACCTTGTCACCTGACGCACAAGTGGGGTTTTCATATTTTCAAAGACATAGATGATGCTGCCTAGCTAAGATTTTACAAGGTGAAATGTCAATTTCATTTCCAGAGAAAGAAACAACTCCTCCGAGGTTTGAAACTGATATTCAGGATAAGTCAAGTGATAAAGATAAGTTGAAAAATCTTGAAATACCTCCTCAGAATACAAAGGGTTCTCAGACCAAAGAACCAGAGACAGAAAAGGGAAAATGAATAGAAACAAGTCCAATAGTTCTCGATGATATTCCAGAAAATGTTGGAGGAACAGCTTCAAAGGAAATTGGTAGTCCTATCGCAGCATTGACTCCACTACACTCCAATTTCAGAACCCCTCATGAAGGAGTTCTATATGTAAGTTACCTAGAGCCAATCTCCAGAGATGAAATCCCCTCATCTGATTATTTTTTCAGTAAAAAATGAAGAGCTGTCTTGAAACAGGAAATTCATCCTGTAGGAGAAAGAACGATCAAAAGACATAAAATTATCATTGATGGAAAGACACTAAATGAAGGAGAATTTGCTACAGAGTTAGCAGGAACCATGGGTGCTATAACATCAGCTAACATGTATTCTGTAGGAAATCTAACATCTATGCTTGAGAAAAAAGATCAGGAAATAATGCAGTTGCAGGACAGATTAAAGGAAAATGAAAGAATTATTGGTTGGGGGATACAAAAGGGTCTATAACAAGATAGACTCAAAGACATACAAGAAATCCAAAAGTTGAATAAAAACTTGGATGAAGCAAAACACATGATACAGGTTACTCAAGAACAAGTTCAAAAGCTGGGCAATGAAAATAAGTTTTTGCAAGATAAGATTATTTCAATTACTAATCAAGTAATTGAAATTGAAAATTTCAAGACTCAAGCATAAAAAATATATACAAAAATAGAAGAGGAAAAACAGAAAGTATTTTGCAATCTGGAAATGATCCAGAACTATTTTCAGGAATCAAATAGGTCCATGGAACAGGTAGTTCAGAAAGAAAAAAAAGCTAAAGCAGAAAGGAATTCTTTTCAAAAGGTAATAACCTCTTTACAAAAAGAAGAAATTGGAAAAAACTAGAAATTACCCATTTCGAAACAAGTAAAAGGAGATATACTGATCAAAGTTTGGGAATCAAAATTGGCAGAATATAAAGGAATTACAAAGGGAATTAATGAAGATTGTCAAAGGATCTTCAATATTATTGAAAAAGATTCAATAAATATCGGGATAGATGGTTTTCCTAATTTATTAGACGAAGTCAACATTTCCAGACATCAGCTAAAGTCAAAAGAAGAACTCGAAGAAAGGAAAGAAGAAATTTCAAATATTAAATCGGTCAACATTGCAGAAATAGATAAGTGGATGATAGCTTCAAGTTCAAAGTTGGAAAAGGTTAAATTCATAGAGAAAACAATAGAAATCCAGTTTCCAGGCTTATAGATCATATTTTTCTCTTTCGAAGCAAATGAAGTACCTGAGGCTCCTAGGGTTTTGGTAAACGTTTTGGGGAAATATGTTCAATGCGTTGAAGCAGAGAAAAAAAGTTCATCAATGCAATTTTAAAATTTTGTAAATATTTTTATTGTAAACGGTTGACATTAGTTGATGTAACCGTAATATTAGGAAGTTGGTTAGTTACCAATGAAAAACATTTGATAGAAAGGTATAAATATAGTTTCAAAAGGTTGAAACAGGGCTTCAGAAATTTTGGGAGAAGGCCAATTTTTGTAATATCAACTTTGAAGTTCATCGGAATATAAACCACAAACAAGATTCTGGATTCTGCAACTTTGTGACTATGTTTCTTCCCTAGTTTATCATGCTTTGTTAAATTTTCCTTTTAATGTGTGTTTCTAACAAGTAAAGCAATTTGAAGTTATATACATTGTTGTTTATTATTTCAGATCGGTCTGGATGTTGAATGTATTATAGTATTTCCTCTGAAATTACTTTAGTAATTTTAAGACCTGTAAACCTTCTGTTCCTTAATATTTAATTTTGTTAGAAATCTTGTTTTTCTTTCATCATTGTTAAGTGAAATATAAGATTCTTTCTGGATAAAAGCCTTATATTTCTCTGTATTGTGTTTCATTGTTTACAATTTCAAAATTGTTACAAAACCAAGAAACGGCCTTGATTGTGTTTTTACATTATTGTTTTAGATTTTAAAGTTGTTTCATTAATATCATCTCTGAAAGTCTGAAGTAACCAATCGATAAAAAACCCATTTACAAATCTTTAAAACCCTATCACCCATGACAGTTCCTAACGACATACAACCTAATGTAGAACCTGGTCTTCAGGATCAAACCAACATTGCCCTAAACTTATTTAACACTATTCTACAAACAACGACCAATAGGACTGAGTTAGAAAGATCATGGGCTACTATTGAATGTGACATTAGCATCTAAGAGCAACGAGAAGCAAGACAAAGACAGTTGAGAAACTGAATCTGATCTAGTCTTTCTTTGTCTCTTTATTTCAAAACCTTCTTATAAAAACCTTTTCGGATGCCTTAACGGTATGTTTTATAGCCTTAAAACATAAACTTAGGAACAACAAGGGCCCAAGTCAGGTTATTAGAGTACCTGGTGCGTATGTGGGATCCCGATCAACGGGTATTTCATGTGGGGATCCACACACTATCCTTAGACATTGAGGACATTTACTTTTTGACTGGATTGTTACGGCAGGGGTACTACATGAGCCTGACTGGTAGCAGAGGTGGTGGGCTACCCATGAGTGAGTATTTTCCATTACATTGTGTTCCCGAGGCAGAGAGAAAGAAAGGAAAAGTAGCTATTTGGGGGGTACGATATTTGACCCTCCATACTATCCTATTCACTGTATCTCGGATGGCTAGAAGTTCTTCTCCTCACATGGCGTTACAGAGTTACTTCCAGTATGCTATTGAGTGTACTGAACCTCAGGTTTTCAACTAGGCAGATGGAATGCTTTGTAGAGTAAAAAGATAGTTGACCAAATGTAGATGAGGCAACCTGAATCAATTCAGCTACAGATCTTTACTAGTGTCCTTCATTGAGAGGTTTCCCTTACTGAGGTTGCAGGTTGAGTGGAATTTACCAGTTCCTAGGGATCCAAGGATGCTGAGATGGTGTTAGCTTATGGTCTGACATGTAGATGGACCAATCATAAAGTATGATGATACGTTCTTTGACTGGCTTCAACCACATATGTTGATGATTGACTACTATGCTTATGCCAGTTTGGATTTCCGAGGAGATCTGGATTTAGTACTGCCAGAGGATGCTTAGTGGGGGGAACTTGGTAAGAATTACACACATTTTTTCCTTTTTAAATGTTTTTGTGAATTTTCATCATATTCAAATGTTTTTGTTTTATAAATTCGTCCAAAGACTAAATACAAAATTTGTTTTTGATGACATAGATGTTGGACCTTACAGACCTCCTGGTACTTCTCCCATTCAATGGTGAGGAGAGGTGGCACCAATGCCACAATATGCTGAGGATTATCAAGTAGTGGAACAAAACCTAGAGGGTTTGACCGCAGATATTCCATACATGTCTCTGGAAGAGGTTCCACGACGTGATCAACGTCATACTGTAGGAGTGTCAGGGTCCATGAGTCGACTGCTCTGTAGGGTTGCTCGGGCAGTCATGTGTTACCATGAACGTCATCCATGATGTCACTTTGTAGAAGCTACGAGATTCAGATTTTGACATTTTGGTCTTTGGACAAACTTTTTGTAAAAAACTTATTTGATCGTTATATATATACATACGACTTCTACTGGTTTATCATGTATTATGTGAATATTGATGTGATTAATTTATAAATGATTCAAATGTATATCTAATACATAGTTAGCCAATGCATCTATTAATGTATTTAGAAATCTAGGAATATGTTGATATTCAATGTAATCAAAATAACGCTCCAAGAGGCAAATTCACAAATACACCCATAACAAAGTAGGATTTCAAATAGTGTATACATTACTTAACTGTAGTACTACAAGCTGCGAATCAAGTCTCATAACCAAATGATGAATTCTGAGCGAGATAACATCACTCAATAATTCAATAATGACACTATACTCTGTAATGTTGTTGGTCGCACAGCTGAGGCACACACCTCGTAAAGAGACAAGTTCATTTGTAGGGGCGTAAATTGCCCACGCAGCGGAAGCAAGGTTCTGAGTACTACAGCTAGAGCCATCAGTGAAGCCAATATAGGGTATCAAAAACTCCGACATATGGAAATGAAACACAATGTCACATAAGGGCAGAGACCAAATAACGACAAAAGCAAGATATAGTAACACACAAAAAGTATGATACAATAAAAATACAAGTACTTGTGCACAGATGATTTTATGCATAGTACTTCTTCAAGTACAACCCGTTCCTGGGTTCACTCAAAGGGATACCATCATAATCTACTAACTCATAAGCTCCTTTTTCCAAAACTCGTCGAACGATATAAGGACCTCGCCACATGGGTTCAAATTTCCCAGCTCCTAACATATCTCGATCTTGTTCATAGAGAAGAACAAGATCACCTTCGGAGAAAACGCGAGGCTTGACATGCTTGTCATATTGGGCCTTGACACGCTTTTTCTGAGCTTCTATGACTAGGGTGGCATCGCATCGAGTTTCATCCAATCACATAAGATACAATAGATGTTATTATTCAGTAGAAGTGTTGGGTAGGAGTTCAATAGCTAATTTTAAAGAGGGTATCTCGCATTCGATAGGGAGAATGGTTTCCACACCATAGACTAACTGAAAAGGTGTAAACCCAGTAGAGGACTTGACGAATGTCTGGTATGCCCACAATGCCGAAAATAACATTGTGTGCTAACTTGTTTTATGAATCCCTATCATCCGTCAGAGCATAGTTATGAGAACTTTGTTAATCACTTCGACTTGTCCGTTGGCTTGTGGATAATAGGGTGTTGCATTATCATGATGAAGACCCAACTTTTATGTAAGTTCAAACATCATGAAGTTTCTAAAGTGGCTACTGTGATTGGTGAAGATAGCTTGGGGAACACTAAAACAAGTTATGATGTGATTAAAAATGAATAATGTTGCGGTCTTTCCAGTGTTGTCAAATGTCGGCATCACCTCGGCCCATTTCATAAAGTAATCAATGGCTACAATAATATAACCATGCCCCCCGGCCGAGTGAGGGTGACATGTCATGAAATCGATGCCCCATTTCACAAAGGGACCAACTGAGACCATAGGGTGAAGAGGAGCAGGATGTGACCAAATCTTATTATTATAGGTCTGGCAAGCATGGCATTTATGAACGGCGATGATGCAGTCGTTAAACAAAGAAGGCCAAAAATACCCTACACGTAAGATCTTCTGGGAAGTAGCATACCTAGACATATGACCACGACATGCTCCAAAATGGAAATCATTCAGAGCTTTCTCAGCTTCGTTAAACGTTAGGCAATGTCGAAAAATAGATTCAATCCCCTGACGATAAAGAGTATCCCCGAGGATAATGTATTGACGAGCTTGATAGTGTATTTGACGTCGTTCAGTACTGGACAAAGTTGGCCAGAAAGTCTGGGTTTGGAGATATATAATGATATCCCCATACCAAAGATCATTAGTGCTAATAAGGAAAAAAGATTCATCGGGTAATGAATCAACTGCTATATTTTCCATTGCAGAGTGGGGAAATTTGCATATCAACTCAGCAAAAACTAAGGACTTCTTGGACTTGGCACGTTCGAATTCCAAGTCAAACTCCTGGAGTATCACAATCCATTTGTAGTATTTTCCCCCTAGCAATTGACGTGTCAGAATGTGTTTCATAGGGTTGCAATGAGAAATCACCATAGTCTTGCGTGAGAAGATATAGTGCCAGAAGCACTGGATGGCTTGAACGACATCCAAGGACAGTTTTTCAACATGTAAATACTTGATTTCAATGGGCGTGAGACTTTGACTCAAGTAGTAGATAACATGTTCGTCATTAGCATCCTCCTCTTGAACGAGAGCCATACCAATAGTGTACTCTGAGGTAGCAAGATAAAGGAAATAATAGTGACTGTAATCGGGGGGAAAAAGAAGCGGAGCACATGTTAGGGACAATTTCAAAGCCTCAAAAGCATTGTTGGTGATGGTATCCCAAACGAACTCTGAATCCTTTTTTAATAGCCTCATAAATCCACGAGTTATCTCAGTGTAATTTGGAATAAAATGACAAAGAAAGTTTGCTTTCCCCTACAAACTTTCCAACCGGCAAAGTGTAGAAGGAGGAGGGAGATTAAGGATCACCTCAACCTTTAAAGGATCCACCCGGATCCCTTGACGTGAAATGATAAAACCTAAAAGACGGCTGGATTCCACACAGAAAACTCACTTTTGAGGATTCAAACGTATACGGTAGAACCGACAACGAACGAAAATGGCTCAGAGGTGTGTGGGGTGATCGACTCTGCGCATGGAATGAGTGGGTAAATCGTCCAAATATGGTTGAATGATGTGCTTGATATCATGGAAAGAATAAGACATAGCACGTTGAAAAGTTGCGCCAGCATTCTTGAGATCGAAAGGAAGTTTTTGATAGGCAAAAGTACCCCAAGGACAAATAAACGCAGTCTTATGTTGATCCTCGGGAACAATGTTGATTTGATTATATCCGGAGAACCCATTCATGACAGATAAGATTTCACTTCCGGCGCAGTCATCGACAATCTGATCGATGAAAGGGGTTGGAAAGTTGTCTTTTGGACAAGCTTTATTGATATCCCTATAATCAACGCATACACGAATTGTGCCTTGTTTCTTGTCAATCGGGACAAGATTGGAAACCCAGTCTGTGAGAGCCACCAGATAAATAAAGCCGGCTTTCAGAAGTTTCTCAACTTCGAGCTTTATAGCAGCCACTTTACGTGGGTGAACTGGACGAAGGCGTTGTCGGATGGGTTTAGCGTCATGATATGTATTTATCTCATGTATCACAATATCAAGGTCGATACCCGACATTTCTTCATAGCTCCAGGCGAAGATGTCACGTAATTCTTTGAAAAGGGACGTATAGGTGACTATTTCGTCAGGGGAACATGAAGCTCCAATATGGACATTTTCGACGATTCCAGGTTTGATAGATATGTCAATGGGAATATTGGGTGAGATATTTCTTAAGTTCCCTTTGGAAAACACATCGTGTGCAGACTCGGGAACGGTTGAAATGACGACAACGGTCGACGGGGTCGAAATCCATTGGTAGTTCTCAAGAGTATGTTTCTCTAGAAAGAGGATGGAACGATGATGCCCATCGTCCCAAGGGGTTTCCTCCATGATGGACATGATCATCTCGTCAGTGGGAAAAATAACACGAAAAGAATCGGGAGACAACTCACCAAGAGAGGGGGTAGAAGGTGTTGCCCATTGAATGGCCTGATAGGCGGATTCAACTAGACTTAATGACATTTCGTCGTCGAAACGAATATGATCTCCAGGGTCAGGGACTATCCAGGGGTCGTGAGATGTAGGAAGTTCATGAAGAAAGGTGGAGATCATGTTGATGGAAGCAACAAACGAGCATGGAACATCGAGCGGTGGAATGGGGAAAGTACCCATTAACGAAGATTCCTTGAGAAGGCCTACACCGACGTTCTCATAACCCGACGGGGTTTTAGCAATAAATGGTATGTTTCCAGCACATGTATCAGAATTGAAGAAGGCTAGTTGATCGATGGTGAAAACCTTACCCTAATGTGGGAAACATACCACACAGAATAGGGTCGACACAACTGCATGCATGGAATCGATCCAGCTGCGGCCAAGCATAATATTGTAATCAAGGGGCGCGTCAAAGACTTCCACTTCGAATTGGATCATTTTCCCTTCTAACATGATGGGAAATGAAGGAAGAACACCATAGGGATTAAAACCGGAGCCATTGAAGGCTTTAAGAGTGTTCTAGGATTCATTCAAAGGAGGAGAGATAATGGCTTTCCAGCAAGCAAGAGACATAACACACGTCAAGGATGTGGTCTTCCAAGTCAAAGATTATTAAATTCGTATCCGTCAGATCAATTCCACCGATAGATTTTAACAGGGCCTTCCATTGTGCAGGACAAGTTTGAAGGACTTCAAGGGATGACATTGCAGAAGGTGCTTGGGCCAGATCTTCAACAATGTTGTAGTTCTGGGCCGCACAAGCATGAGGATTGAAAGTCGATTTCTGAATGATGCCCTTTGGGGGGGTTGCAAAACTGTGTCGAGGCTCGGTCATTCGAGATGAGGAGAATCGTTGGTAGGTGGAGTCACGGGAGAGGGTTGTACCAAGGAAGGGGGTAAATCACCAACCTTCTCCTTAGAGGGAGAATAATCTTTGGCTCGAGTAGTGAGTGCAACGTTGTTATTCTTAGAATCGCCAGTACACATCAAAACATAGGAGGTGGTAGAAGATGAGGGTTGGTCATGGATGATGTTGTTGGGAAATAATACCCTACGGACTAGCAAACTAGGGTCTGATTTGCATGCAGATTTTGACCTTAAAGAAATGACCTTTTAACCTACCATCCCAAAACTTAAACTCCTATTTCGAGACACATGCATGGAAAGGAACTACTAAGATTTTTCCTAATGTTTGGTGTAGATCCTCCATTGTGCTTTCCCTGTTTCCTTGCGCTGCTCCTTCCAAAGCTAACCTGTAATCAAGACAAAACACTACGCATGCATGCTATTTTTCTATGTGAGGGTTAGAAATTAAGCATAAATTACACAAATCACATATAAATCATGCACTGGGACGAGAAAAGTATTCTTTTATTAATCTCAAGATGAATCAACTTACAATGATGATAGAGACCGACCACCGCTCCTTGATCCTGATCCTGGGCTCCTCTTCTTTTTCCTCCAACTTCTTTGCGTTAATTCTCCTTAGGCTTGAGGAAAGGATAAAGGGTTGGGACAAATGGACTTGGAAATTGGGCAGAGTTTCTTTGCTATATTTTTCCTCCTCCAAATGGTACCCCTACCCCTTCTTTTATAGGCTAGAAGGAGTTAGGGTTTTGGATGAACTCTCAGCCATGCATGGCCGGGAGTTTCAGTTAACTGACCCATAGCTTTTTGTCCCGTCGACAACTTTATTGTTTTTGTGCTTTGTTAGGTAAACGCGGGCTGTAGTAGGCCTGCCAGCATTCCAACGCGTGCAGTAGTAGGCCTGTCAGCATTCCAACGCGTGCAGTAGTGAGTTAGGGCGCGTGTCACTTGATTTAAGAGGATTTTCAAGAGTTTGTTCATCATGGCTTTGGCAAGGAAGGGATATGAGTTGTCCTGATGCTAGGTAAGCCTGTGTGGTGCAATTTAGGGTTATAACAGATGACCAACTGAGCCTGTTGCTGAGATGGGAAGGGTTGGGACAAGACAGCTGGTGCAGGAGGTTTTGGACCTCCTTGAAGGAACTTAGTGACCTCGGCATGTCATGGAAAATCCTTTGTGTAGTGATCATCACCACAGACAAGGCAAGGGTATCGTGGTTTGCACTTATCCCGATCGTCAACAAGGGTGGTTTTGGTTTTCTCTTCTTGAGAATTATTTTTCCCCTCCTTATTCTTACCTCTCCCCTTTTTAGATTTGTTTTTACCGACTGGGGTCGATTGGACTGCATTTACCTCAGAAATCTTGTCGGTGGGAGGGGTAGGAGATGGAGCATTTTGAACATTAGAAGAAGTAGATTTAGGGTTGGTGCTTGAGGTGGAATGTGGTTGGGTCTGGGTAGAGCCAATCACACCGTGAGCTGCATGCGAGGCAGCTGGAGTAGTTGAAGTGCTGGAAGTTTTAGGATGAGGTAAGTCAGGTAGTAAATCATAAAGGGGTCCCGTTTGTGAGTAAACAAGGTCAAGATATTGAGCACGACTTATAGCCTCCTCTTCCGTGACTACGCCACCCATGGCGATATCCTTACCTATGTCATTCACAAATGATTTCGTAACTGAGCAAAATGATCTTGTAACTGAGAAAACTGTCACAAGACTGATGGGTAAGGTATGAAAATGTGGTTGATAGAACACATAATGGTAACATCCTTCAATGTAAGTTTAAAGAGCCCAGAGAAGGTAAGCTCAGTGGTTTTTCACATTTAGAGAGTCTGAAAAAGAATAAAAGGAAACTCCATTGGGGTACCTTTTTTTTCAATAGTCTAGTCAGTTCGAAAAAGGGGTAAACTAGCATCGATTAGACGTCAATTCAAAACCATTTTAATGAGTGTAAAAAGGACAAGATCACTCGGCTATTTTTTCACTTTTAAGGAGTCTGAAAAAAGCTTAACTATGGACTTCGTCAGGAATATTCTTCTGGACCATTTTAACGAGTGTGAAATAATAAGGTCACTCGATGATCTTTTCAATTTTAGGGAGTATGAAAATACCTTAACTATGGACTCCATGGGGGTTTCTTTTTCGTAAATTTAGTCCCTCAGGCCCGAAAAAGGGATAAAATTATACCCGAGGATACTCTTCTAAAGAATGGGAATTCAATAGAGTATTCCTTTGTTCGTACAGTTGACCGTCCGGACCAAAAAAGGGGTAAACTACTGTCGGATAGATGTGGCTTCAAATTTCAGTTTAACGAGCGTGAAAGGCCACAAGATCGCTCGGAAATATTTTCATTTTTAGAGGGTCTGAAAAGGGCTTAAAAGGAGACCCGTTTAAGGAACGTTCTTCTGGACCAATTTAACGAGTGTGAAGAAACGAGGTCACTCGACAATCTTTTCATATTTAAGGAGTCTGAAAAGAGCTTAAAGAAGAATCCATAATGGTTACTTTTCTCAGTTAATCTGGACGAGATCGAAAAGCATAAATGCAGTCTCGCTAGATGTTGCTTTCGGATCTCCAGACAAGCTTGAAAAACAACAAAGTTAGCTCATGATAGACTCTTTGTGGGTCGATGCCTGGCATCTCCTCGGGGGAGTTGTATGCTCTGACAAAAACATTGTCTGCGATGCCAGGGGTTCTAGAGATATTGATAGGTATCATTTAAAAAATGGTTTCCATATTACCCTCATCATAGATCTTGTGTGTAGCTAAGGGATTAGTATGACAAGACCTATCTCCATTCATAGTCATGGTGAAATCTCCTACTTTGATTTGGCTTAACTTTGGGAGGAAATATGATATGTGATGAATATCATCCCAAGGTTTGTCTGGACTAGTCATTGCTTTGATTATTGCTTCGTCAGAAGGCCAGACTAAGTATAACGAACCGGTGGTAGCAAGAGAATCCTGAGCCCAAATAGGCTCTAGAAGTGGATCCAACTCTTGTGCGGGAGTCAGATCGGGAGTAGTTGAATCTTGCTGGACTAAAGCGTACACTACTTTAGCAGTCAACAAGGGCATGGACATGTCGGAGTGCCCTGTCTCATCCATCGTGGATGATGGGGAAGGAAGAATCCACAGATCCTCAAAGTAAGTTGTGCGGAACGATGAAATGTGAAAAATCTCAGCCTTGTGGTGATTCGATATAAACTTGACATCATTATGAGGAGGTGGGTAGTCAAAGGTACCCATCAAGGATGGGCACAAACCAACTCCTACATTAACGACATCGGGTTGAGGATTATCAATCATGGGAACCGTGGATGCCCCCAAAGCTAGGTCAGGTCTAGAGAAGGACAATTGATCAATGGTCACTATCCGACCCTCGTGTGGAAACAACAAGACTTGAAAAACTGTAGCAACCACAGCTTGCATAGCATAAGTCCAACTCCAACCTAACAAGAGGTTATAGTCGAGGGGAGAGTCGACCACCTCTACTTCAACGCACATGATCTTCCCTCCTAACTGCACAGGAAAAGAAGGAATGATGCCATGTGGTCGGAAAGAACGACCGTCGAACATAGTGAGGAGAGTAGGTGATGGAGACAAAGCGGGCTGACCAATGGCTTTCCAACATGCTAACGACATAACGCAAGTCGAAGCGCCCTCGCCGACCACCGTGCGAAATATATTCCATGTAAAATTTTTCGTGGGATAAGCCACTACTATCTGAAACGCGACGTGGTAAGGCATACGAGGTTTTAATTCAGTCGTATCTAACATGATGGTACCTGTGTTACAAGTCTCAGTAGAGCCTAAAGCAGTCAATAAGGCTTTCCTCTGAGCAGGGCAACTTTGGAGAACCTCCAAACAAGACATAGCACAAGGGATTTGGGATAAATCTTCCACCACAGAGTAGTTTTGGGCATCCCTTGCGTTTGGGTTGTGAGAATATTTCTTAAATGCACTCTTTGGAATGCATGTCATTGTTTCACCCAATGTCTTCTCGATCTATAGAGGAAGATATGGGATCTCGACTTCTTTACCCGTTTCAGAGGCGCTTGGTTTACTATAGTCGTGTGCTCTAGTCGTGATTAAAGCATCACCCCTAACCATATATACGTTCGTGGCTGAGGAACTGTTTGGAGGAGGGCAGGTTTCCTGGCTGCCCCCTTCGACACTTGTAGAGGCTTGAGTTAAGCTTTGCCCATGATGGAAGGGATTAGTCAACACGTCTTGCTGTTACTGTGTGAAAAACTTTTGGGCCTCTGCAAGTCGAGGACATAGATGGGTCGGGTGGTCTTCCCCACACAAGTTGCACAGATACCTCGCCTTCCGTTTTTCCGTAGTGCCCTCGCCAGCATTATCCGTGGGTTTTTTATCCCCCTTACCCTTCTTGCATTGTTTTTTCTTCCCTTCAGGATGCTGGGGGGGCTTTGTGTTAGTCGTCTATACGGAGTGTACTTCTAATGTTTGGGTAGGAGGAGCAGCCAAAGCAGTAGTCTAGCTGGCCACTGAGTGTTGTATAGATAATTGTTGCAATTTTTTTGTCAATTTCTCAGCGGACTTGGTTTGTGTCGAACCAATGATACCATCGGCATGTGGTCCGAGTCTCTGTCTGGTTTTATCCAGTATCAATTGTGGTGCACCCGGCAAGATGTTGTATAATAAACTAGACTGAGAATAGATGAGCTCAAACTGTTGAGCCCTCATGATGGCATCTTCTTTGGAGAAAACCCCAGAAGTTGCGACGTCTTTGGATAATTGCGGTACTAAAGACTTAAGGAACCACTCAAGTAGGAATGCTGGTGGGACTGGTACTTTGATGAGACTCTTTCGACATCTCCACTTTCGGATATGATCAAAGATATGGTCTGCTATCGTCTATTTGAAATTTGCAAGCAACTCTGTGCCCGCGTCGTATCTCACAGGTAACTGGAAATGGTTAAGGAAGGCCATAGCCAGTTTTCCAAAAGAAGAATATTGTGAGCGATCAAGCTCGATGTACCATTTTGCGGCACTCCCGATAAGAGTGCTTTGAAACAATCACAACTGGACGGAGTCATATTTCAGTGAGTTAGATGAACGCCAAAGGTGGAAAGTAGTCACGTGATCACCTGGATCTTCGTTAGGCTTGGCCTAGAACTTTGGAATGTCCGAAGGCAACTTCGTTGGCATAGGAGGCCAATGTGGATCATGACAAATAGGATCATTTAACAACCATGTCAAATCTGGCAAGTGTAACATCGCCAAGAATGGTAGTTTGGGTTGCTACTGATAGCCTGGGAAAAAGGGTCCTGGAGTTTGACTGGCACTAGGTTGCCAGGAAAAGTTTGGCTGCTGGCCCGGATTCTGGTAGAAACCATGGCCCTGACCAGCGTAAGGATTTTGCATCTGTGGAGAGATCATTGGCTGATTCCCCATAAAGGACATAGGATGTTGGGCATTCATCATGTTTGACGGACTTTAGGAAGGATTACCCATGCCGGTCCCGATGGGAGAGGTATAGAACTCTGTCCAGGGTTCCATTGACTGTGGAAAGAATTAACCCAGAACAACATTCTAGAGGAAGGAATGGATCCTTGTCCTGAGTTCCAAGGTCCTGCTATATGTGCCCCCGACGCAGGAATAGTACCCTGTGCCGGAGTAGACTGTCCAAAGATGGGGGTGCCCCCAGATGGGAAAGCAGTGGAATCGAAAGTGTTGTTACCAAACGTCTCATTCCAAACAAACGGTGATGAACCTACTGGCATAGTTTGTGCAGGTGTTCCTTGACTCCCCGCTCCAAATGAACTCATGTGTGCAGGCTGCCCGGTGGACTGCTGATGCAGACCACCAAGCGAAGGGGACGAAGGAGAGATATGACCTCCAGCGTAAGTAAAAGCATTAAAAGGGATAGGAATTCCCCTAAGTTGACCTTGCAGAGGAGCGTTAGAGCTCTCTGCCCCCAGACCCAAAGTTTGTAAAGTGGAGTGAGTGAGTGCAGGACTTGTACCTGAACTAGGAATACCGTATGAAAATGGAGAGCCTGTCACACTAGGTGTGAAAGTATTTGTGGTCGTCGTGATAGATGTTGTCAGTCCACTATGCGATGTAGTAGCGACCAAGAACGTGGTGGCCCGGACTGATGACAACAAGTTAGGAGATGCTTCTCCTGTGGTAGCAATGGTGGTGGGAATGGAAGAATTCCCAGAGGAAGTAACAGTGTTGGGTTCCATAACTGTGTGAGGCACTGACAGGCATTCGTAAAACTGGATGGGTACAATGACCGACAACCAAGTATCAGTAGTTGGGGTTTCAACCGAGCCAAGATTGGCGATTGATTCCTCTGGGAGTTGTTCGGGCACAATGGTTTGTAACCCGATTGCTTCGAAAGACCCTTGTTGTTCTAGCTTCCCCCTCAATGGTGGCGGGGGTGGCTCCAGTATAATCGGTGGCAGGCCCAAGAGCCTTCATGATCGGCAGAGCTTGGGATCCTCCACTGTGTGAGAAGATCCAAGACACGCTAAGGTGGTCTACAGGATCAAACAGTAACACACACTAAAAAAAGAAGCCCCTACGAGATAAGACAAGAAATGACTAACTATTTGGAAGAATAGTTACAACAACCAACACTAGAGAAACTTACCGGTGAAAGTGAAACTCAAAAATGGAAGCACCCTCTGGGTATACTCTACAAATCATGGCCCGATGTTTGTCCTAGGTACCGTGGTATACCCCTGCAGTCACCTGTGTATGTCCCTAAAAATATTGGCAACTAGTTTGCCAGCACACGAACAATCACCAGACGTGTACAGTCGATAGTCAGGTAGACCACAATGAGCAGGGTATCAAGCCCGAAACCTGTCCAGGGTATTAAGCGCAAATGGTCTGGAAGACAACTAAGGACCTCGAACAGATTCGAGATCCACGAAGCTCTATGGAAAATGCAAACGATGGAATCCCAAGACAAATCCTTGATATGTGTTCTCCACTACGCTCGGTCCGGCTTTGGAGGGGTTATCTCCGCTACCTTTCCTTACGCGACCTCGTGTTTATCCCCTGTGTTAGAGGGGGGTCCCAGATAACTTCCACAAAACTAGACTTCTACACTCCCTATCACAGACTCCAATGTTTGTTTTTGAGTGGCCTTGGAGAGTTTCCTCTCCAACCTATTCCAAGGCCCTAGTGCTGAGCTAGTGTATGAACACTACAAACAAAAGGTCTAATACATTTTAAATTAGCGTTTCTTTTATGGGATTTTTACGTCACAAGGTATGAAGGTGAAACTGATGGTGTGTAAAGACTCAAAGCAAAATGAATAAGAAATGCTTGGAAACAAAAACTTTTACAAAAAATGCAAAAACCAACAACTTTTCACTAAGAAATATTTCTTTTTCTTTTCAACTTTTCTAAGATTTCATGCAGCAAACATAAAGGAATTTCTCTCAATCTATGAGCTACTTATGCTCTAAATTCACTCCAAAAACTTATGAACAAAAAGACTTATTCCTAGCTATTGCTGCAACAACACAATCTTCAAACAAAGGAGAAAATGAAAAAACGATATATATTTTTTTTATTTGAGTGCTAAATGAAGCAACAAAGGGAAAATGCCGACAAGCACAAAACCAAGAAAACAAAATAAAATTCTGGCTTAAAGCACAGATCACAAAGAAACAAAGCAAAAACACACAATGACAATCGAGAAAGCACTGCTTCTTACGCTTGTCTAAAAACCATAAAACAATTTTTTTTTTTTTTTATCTTTTCTATCCAACATCAACTAAGAAAAAGATGGATAAGGATAAGAGGCCCAAACCTACTGACTGTGCAACCCTAGACTCAAACTCCTAAGAGGAACACTTCTCACCACAGGAGGGGATGACTGCCCCACCCTGATTGAAAAGCAACCTGTCAAGCCCGCTATTGTTACTGAAACAACACGCTTGCAAACGCGTGTTGAACTATAACAAAGAGCACGTACCCACGAGCTGAACTGGCACAGGCCGCGTGTAGGTATAAAATCCAAGAAAAATTAAACACAGGCAGCCCAAACCTAGAAGAGGCCTTTGGTATTGAAAACCAGGGTCTCTTAAAGGCTTAGATGCTTCTTCCAACAGAAAATAAAAATGATTAAAAAGAATAACAAAATGCAATAAAGCAAACTGAGACAAGACTACAAACCAACAAGACTCAGACAAGATCCAGAAATCCCCCTAAGAATTTATAATTCTGACAGGGAAGAGGAGGACTACCTCTCAAGCTCTCTAACTCACACATGCTACTGAAACCTCTACAGCAAGCGTTCAAACGAGGGCCATAGAATTTTAGGGCACGGGTTACACGCGTGCAGGCCTTCTGTAGGCCACGTGTACCTCTATGGATCCCGATAATTACTGTCAAGAAACAGTCAAGGAAAAAATGGTATAAAGAACCAGGTTCCCTGCCAGCTCTGTCCTAACAGAAAATAGAAAAACAAAGAAACATAAAATCTAATCCTTTAAACTACCCAAAAACCTTAACTAAATCCGGAAACCCTAAGAGTATCTTCCCCAGTGGAGTCGCCAATTCTGTTGTTGGGAAATAATACCCTACAGACTAGCAAACCAGGGTCTGATTTGCATGCAGATTTTGACCTTAAAGAAATGACCTTTTAACCTACCATCCCAAAAATTAAACTCCTCTTTCGAGACACATGCATGGAAAGGAACTACTAACCTTTTTCCTGATGTTTGGTGTAGATCCTCTGTTGCGCTTTGCCCATTTCCTTGCGCTGCTCCTTCTAAAGCTAACCTATAATCAAGACAAAACACTATGCATGCATGCTATTTTTCTACTTGAGGGTTAGAAATTAAGCATAAATTACACAAATCACATATAACTCATGCATTGGGATGGGAAAAGTATTCTTTTATTAATCTCAAGATGAATCAACTTAAAATGATGATAGAGACCGACCATCGCTCCTTGATCCTGATATTGGGCTCCTCTTCTTCTTTGCCCTCCAACTGATTTGTGTTAATTCTCTTTAGGATTGAGGAAAGGCTAAAGGTTTGGGACAAATGGACTTGGAAATTGGGCAGAGTTTCTTTGCTATATTTTTCCTCCTCCAAATGGTACCCCTACCCTTTTATTTATAGGCTAGAAGGAGCTAGGGTTTTGGATGAACTCTCGGCCATGCATGGCCGGGAGTTTCAGTTAACTGACCCATAGCTTTTTGTCCCGTCGGAAACTTTCCTATTTTTGTCCTTTGTTAGGTAAACGCGGGCTGTAGTAGGCCTGCCAGCGTTCCAACGCGTGCATTAGTAGGCCTTCCAGCATTCCAACGCATGCAATAGTGAGTTAGGGTATGTGTCACTTGATTTAATAGGATTTTCAAGAGTTTGTTCAGCATGGCTTTGGCAAGGAAGGGATATGAGTTGGCCTGATGCCAGGTAAGCCTGTGTGGTGCAATTTAGGGTTATAACAGATGACCAACTGAGCCTATTGTTGAGATGGGAAGGGTTGGGACAAGACATCCGGTGCAGGTGGTTTTGGAGCTCCTTGAAGGAACTTAGTGACCTCGGCACGTCGTGGAAAATCCTTCGTGTAGTGATCATCACCACAGAATGGAAAAGGTATCGTGGTTTGCACTTATCTCGATCGTCAACAAGGGTGGTTTTGGTTTTCTCTGCTTGAGAATTATTTTTTCCCTCCTTATTCTTACCTCTCCCCTTTTTAGATTTGTTTTTACCAGTTGCGGTCGATTGGACTACATTTACCTCAGAAATATTGTCGATGGGAGGGGTAGGAGACGAAGCATTTTGAACATTAGAAGAAGTAGATTTAGGGTTGGTGCTTTAGGCAAAATGTGGTTGGGTCTGGGTAGATCCAATCACACCGTCAGCTGCATGCGAGGCAGCTGGAGTAGTTGAAGTGATGGAAGTATTAGGACGAGGTAAGTTAGGTAGTAAATCATAAAGGGTTCCCGTTTGTGAGTAAACGAGGTCAAGATATTGAGCACGACTTATAGCCTGCTCTTCTGTGACTACGCCACCCATGGCGATATCCTTACCTATGTCGTTCACAAATGATTTCGTAACTGAGCAAAATGATCTTGTAACTGAGAAAACTGTTACAAGAATGATGGGTAAGGTATGCAAATGCAATTGAGAGAACACACAATGGTAACGTCCTTCAATGTAAGTTTAACGAGACCAGAGAAGGTAAGCTCAGTGGTTTTTCACATTTAGAGAGTCTGAAAAAGAATAAAAGGAAACTCCATTGGGATACCTTTTTCGTCAATAGTCTAGTCGGTTCAAAAAAGGGGTAAACTAGCACCGATTAGACGTCAATTCAAAACCATTTTAACGAGTGTGAAAAGGACAAGATCACTTGGCTATTTTTTCACTTTTAAGGAGTCTGAAAAAAGATTAACTATGGACTCAGTCAGGAATATTCTTCTGGACCATTTTAACGAGTGTGAAAGAATAAGGTCAGTTGGCAATATTTTCAATTTTAGGGAGTTTGAAAAGAGCTTAACTATGGACTCTGGGGGGGTTTCTTTTTCATAAATTTAGTCCCTCAGGCCCGAAAAAGGAATAAAATTATACCTGAGGATACT
>JZKD02S2104544.1:251558-285783 GCA_000966675.3 Picea glauca
GGGCTTAAAAGGAGACCCGTTTAAGGAACGTTCTTCTAGACCAATTTAACGAGTGTGAAGAAACAAGGTCACTCGAAAATCTTTTCATCTTTAAGGAGTCTGAAAAGGGCTTAAAAAAGACTCCATAATGGTTACTTTTCTCAGTTAATCTGGACGATATCGAAAAGCATAAATGCAATCTCACCGGATGTTGCTTTCAGATCTCCAAGCGATCTTGAAAAACAACAAAGTTAGCTCATGATAGACTCTTTGTGGGTCGATGCCTGACATCTCCTCGGGGGAGCTGTATTCTCTGACGAAAACATTTTCTATGACGCCATGGGTTTTGGAGATATTGATAGGTATCATTTCAAAAATGGTTGCCATATTACCCTCAGCATAGATCTTGTGTGTAGCTAAGGGATTAGTATGACAAGACCTATCTCCAGTCATAGTCATGGTGAAATCTCTTGCTTTGATTCGGCTTAACTTTGGAAGGAAATATGATCTGTGATAAAGAGCATCCCAAGGTTTGTCCGGACTAGTCATTTCTTCGATTACTACTTTGTTGGAAGGCAAGAATAAGTCTAATGAATCGATGGTAGCAAGAGAATCCTGAGCCCAAATAGGCTCTGGAAGTGGATCCAAATCTTGTGCGGGAGTCGGATTGGGAGTAGCTAAAGCTTGCTGGACTAAAGCATACACTACTTCAGCAGTCGACAAGGGCATGGACATGTCGGAGTGCCCTGTCTCATACATCGTGGCTGATGGGGAAGGAAGAATCCACGGATCCTCAAAGTAAGTCGTGCAGAATGCCGAAATTTGAAAAATCTCAACCTTGTGGTGATTCGATATAAAATTGACATCATTATGAGGAGGTGGGTAGTCAAAGGTACCCATCAAGGATGGGCACAAACCAACTCCTACGTTAACGACACCGGGCTGAGGATTATCAGTCATGGGAACCGTGGATGCCCCCAAAGCTGGGTCAGGTCTAGAGAAGGAAAATTGATCAATGGTCACTATCCGACCCTCGTGTGGAAACAAAAAGACTCAGAAAACTGTAGCGACCACAGCTTGCATAGCATAAGTCCAACTCCAACCTAATAAGAGGTTATAGTCGAGGGGAGCATCGACTACCTCTACTTCAACGCACACGGTCTTCCCTCCTAACTGCACAAGGAAAGAAGGAACGATGCCATGTGGTCGGAAAGAATGACCATCGAACGTAGTGAGGAGAGTAGGTGATGGAGACAAAGAGGGCTGACCAATGGCTTTCTAACATGCTAACGACATAACGCAAGTCGAAGCGCCCTCGTCAACCACCGTGTGAAAGATATTCCATGTAAAAGTTTTCATGGGATGAGCCACTACTATCTGAAATGCGACATGGTAAGGCAGATGAGGTTTTAAGTCGGTCATATCTAACATGATGGTACCCGGGTTACAAGTCTCAGTAGAGCCTAAAGCAGTGAACAAGGCTTTCCTCTAAGTAGGTCAACTTTGGAGGACCTCCAAAGAAGACATAGCACAAGGGAATTGGGATAAATATTCCACCACAGAGTAGTTTTGGGCGGTCCTTGCGTTTGGGTTATGAGAATATTTCTTAAATGCACCCTTTGGAATGTGTGTCATTGTTTCACCCAATGTCTTCTTGATCTGTAGAGGAAGAGATGGGATCTCGACTTATTTACCCGTTTCAGAGGTGCTTGGTTTATTATAGTCGTGTTCTCTAATCGTTATTAAAGCATCACCTCTAACCATATATATGTTCACGGCTGAGGAACTGTTTGGAGGAGGGCAGGTTTCCTGGCTGCCCCCTTTGGCACTTGTAGAGGCTTGAGTTAAGTTTTTCCCATGCTGGAAGGGATTAGTCGACACGACTTGTTGTTGCTGTGTGACAAACTTTTGGGCCTCTGCAAGTCGAGGACATAGATGGGTCTGGTGGTCTTCCCCACTCAAATTGCACAGATACCTCGCCTTCCATTTTTCTGTAGTGCCCTTTCCAGCATTATCCATGGGTTTTTTATCCCCCTTACCCTTCTTGCATTGTTTTTTCTTCCCTTCAGGCTGCTGGGGGGCCTTTGGGTTAGTCGTCTGCACGAAGTGTACTTCCGATGTTTGGGTAGGAGGAGCAGCCAAAGCAGTAGTCTGGCTAGCCGCTGAGTGTTGTATAGATAACTGTTGCAATTTTTTTGTCAATTGCTTAGCGGGCTTGGTTTGTGTCGAACCAATGATACCATCGGCATGTGGTCCGACTCTCTTTCTAGTTTTATCCAGTATCGATTGTGGTGCATCTGGCAGGATGTTGTATAATAAACCAGACTGAGAATAGATGAGCTCAAACTTTTGAGCCCTCATGATGGCATCTTCTTTGGAGAAAACCCCAGAAGTTGCGACATCTTTTGATAATTGCGGTACTAAAGACTTAAGGAACCACTCAAGCAGGAATTCTGGTGGGACTGGTACTTTAATGAGACTCTTTTGGCATCTCCACTCTCGGATATGATCAGAGATATGGTCCGTTGTCATCTGTTTGAAATTGGCAAGCAGCTTTGTGCCCACATCGTATCTCACAGGTAACTGGAAATGGTTAAGGAAGGCCATAGCCAGTTTGCCAAAAGAAGAATATCATGAGTGATCAAGCTCGATGTACCATTTCATGGCACTCCCGATAAGAGTGCGTTGAAACAATCGAAACTAGACGGAGTCATATTTCAGTGAGTTAGATGAACACCAAAGGTGGAAAGTAGTCACTTGATCACCTGGATCTTCGTTAGGCTTGGCCTCAAACTTTGGAATGTCCGAAGGCAACTTCGTTGGCATAGGAGGCCAACATGGATCGTGACAAATAGGATCATTTAACAACCGTGTCAAATCTACCAAGTGTAACGTCGCCAAGAATGGTAGTTTGGGTTGTTGCTGATAGCCTGGGAAAAAGGGTCCTGGAGTTTGATTGGCACCAAGTTGCCAGGAAAAGTTTGGCTACTGGCCCAGATTCTGGTAGAAACCATGGCCCTGACCAGCGTAAGGATTTTTCATATGTGGAGACATCATTGGTTGATTCCCCATAAAGGACATAGGATGTTGGGCATTCATTGTATTTGATGGACTTTGGGAAGGATTACCCCATGCCGGTCCCGATGGGAGAGGCATAGAAGTCTGTCCAGGGTTCCATTGACTGTGGAAAGAATTACCCAAGAACGACATTCCAGAGGAAGGAATGGATCCTTGTCCTGAGTTCCAAGGTCCTGCTATATGTGCCCCCGGCACAGGAATAGTACCCTGGGCTGGAGTAGACTGTCAAAAGATGGGGGTGCCCCCAGATGGGAAAGAAGTGGATGTGAAAGTGTTGTTACCAAATGTCCCATTCCAAACAAACGGTGACGAACCTATCGACAGAGTTTGAGCAGGTGTTCCTTGACTCCCGGCTCCAAATGAACTCGTGTGTGCAGGCTGCCCAGCGGACTGCTGATGCAGACCACCAAGCGAAGGGGACGAAGGAGAGATATGACCTCCAGCGTAAGGAAAAGCATTAAAAGGGACAGGAATGCCCCTAAGTTTACCTTGCATAGGAGCGTTAGAGCTCCTTTCCCCCAGACCCAAACTTTCTAAAGTGGAGTGAGTGAGTGTATGAATTGTACCTGAACTAGGCATACCGTATGAAAATAGAGAGCCTGTCGCACTAGGTGTGAAAGGATTTGTGGCCGCCACGATAGATGGGTTCGGTCAACTGTGCGACGTAGTTGCGGCCGAGACCGTGGTGGCCCGGACCGATGACGACAAGTTAGGATATGCTTCTCCTATGGTAGCAACGGTGGTGGGAATGGAAGAATTCCCAGAGGAATTAACAGTGTTTGGTTCCATAACTGTGTGAGGCACTGACAGGCGTTCGTAAAACTGGATGGGTACAATGACCGACGACCAAGTATCAGTAGTTGGGGTTACAACCGAGCCAAGATTGGTGATTGATTCCTCCGGGAGTTGTTTGGGCACAATGGTTTGTAACCTGGTTTCTTCGAAAGACCCTTGTTGGTCTAGCTTCCGCCTCAATGGTGGCGGGGGTGGCTCCAGTATAACCGGCGGTAGGCCCAAGAGCCTTCGTGACTGGCGGAGCTCAGGATCCTCCACTATGTGAGAAGATCCAAGACACGCTAAGGTATTCTACATGATCAAACAGTAACACACACTAAAAAAAGAAGCCCCTACGAGATAACAAAAGCAATCACTAACTATTTGGAAGAACAATTACAACAACCAACACTAGAGCAACTTACCGGTGCAAGTGCAACTCGAAAATGGAAGCACCCTCTGGGTATACTTTGCAAAGCTTGGCCCGATGTCTGTCTTAGGTACCATGGTATAACCCCGCAGTCACCTATGTATGTCCCTAAAAAGAATGGCAACTAGTTTGCCAGCACGCGAATAGTCACCAGGCGGGTACAGTCAATAGTTGGGTAGACCACAATGAGTAGGGTATCAAGCCCGAAACCTGTCCAGGGTATCGAGAGAAAATGGTCTGAAAGACAACTGAGGACCTAGAATGGATTCGAGATCCACGAAGCTTCGTGGCAAATGCAAACGACGAAATCCCAAGACAGATCCTCGATATGTTTTCTCCACTACGCTCGGTCCGGCTTTGGAGGGGTTATCTCTGCTACCTTTCCTTACGTGACCTCATGTTTATCCCCTGTGTTAGAGGGGGGTCCCAGATAACTTCCATGAAACTGTACTTCTACACTCCCTATCACAGACTCCAATGTTTGTTTTTGAGTGGCCTTGGAGAGTTTCCTCTCCAACCTATTCCAAGGCCCTAGTCCTGAGCTAGTGTATGAACCCTACAAACAAAAGGTCTAATAGATTTTAAATTAGCGTTGCTTTTATGGGATTTTTACGTCACAATGTATGAAGGTGAAACCGATGGTGTGTAAAGACTCAAAGCAAAATGAATAAGAAATGCTTGGAAACAAAATTTTTTACAAAAAATGCAAAAAACCAACAACTTTTCAGCAATAAAGATTTCTTTTTCTTTTCAACTTTTCTAAGATTTCATGCAGCAAACATAAAGTAATTTCTCTCAATCTGCGAGCTACTTATGCTCTAAATGTACTGCAAAAAATTATGAACAAAAAGACTTCTTCCTAGCTATTGATGCAACAACACAATCTTCAAACAAAGAAGAAAATGAAAATTCGATATATATTTTTTTTATTTGAGTGCTAAATGAAGCAACAAAGGGAAAATTCCGACAAGCACAAAACCAAGAAAACAAAATAAAATTCTGGCTTAAAGCGCAGATCGCAAATAAACAAAGAAAAGACACACAATGGAAATCGAGAAAGCACTTCTTCTTACGCTTGTCTAAAAACCATAAAACAATTTTTATTTTTTATTTTTTATCTTTTCTATCCAACATCAACTAAGAAAAAGCAGGCTAAGGATAAGAGGCCCTAACCTACTGACTGTGAAACCCTAGACTCAAACTCCTGAGAGGAACACTTCTCACCATAGGAGGGAATGACTACCCCACCCTGATTGAAAAGCAACCTGTCAAGCCCGCTACTGTTACTGAAACAACATGTGTGCAAACGCATGTTGAGCTATAACAGAGCACGGGTACCCACGGGCTGAACTGGCACAGGCCGTGTGTAGGTATAAAATCCAAGAAAAATTAAACACAGACAGCCCAGACCTGGAGAGTGTATCTCTCTTGCTACTCCAAACCGCTAGCTGAGCTAAATGTCGGTGTAATAGAGCCCTATAAAAGAGTTACTAGATAAATTTTACAATTGCGCAGTGTTATTAAGAGTTGTTGTTTACTCAAAGGAAACGGAGGTGAAACTTGTGTTGTATGACTCTGACCCAACGATGCATGGATGAGAATGAAATGTATCACTTTTCTTTCAATGAATCCTATGTATGGGAGGGAAAGAGAAAGTTTTCCATATCAACCTTGAACTATAATGAAAAATTTCCTTTAAAATGCAAATGCAACAAATCACGCATCAATAACAATTCTCTATTGCTTCTTTTTCAATAGTTTCAACAATTGATTTTCAATGTTTTTCGAATACGAAAATGATTTTTTGAAAGAAAAACATTTGTTCACTTTTCAGAAAGGACCCACACCATGATAGTGAGAGTACTGAAAATAGAAAAACCAATGAACAAGCAATGACAAAAACCCAATCCACTCTTTCAATGAAAACAAAAATAAAAAGCAAACCAATATAGTCTTTTCAATCACATAAGAAAAATGATCTTTCAAACAATAAGAAAATGATAAATACCAATAAAAACTCAACTTTCAACCGATCACCGGTCCTTAACTAATCAAACACACTCAGATTCCGAAATCAGAAAGTATGGTGTTCCCAAGAAAAGTCAAGAAATGAAAGTCAAGAAAAAAGTGACAAGAAGAGCTTTGAAACCCTAAGACTGATCATGCACACAAACGAAGACAAGAAAGACATCAATAAATGGTCCAAGAAACTTTTATGAGGCACCTAGACTGATCTGGGCAGTTGAAGATGACAAAACTCAAATCCAAATTTTTGAAAAAATGAGTTCGCAGGTTGGCAATACTACACAGTGCGAAAATTAGTGATTCTCGCAGGTGGCCCTTGAGAAGAGTGCGAGAACATCGCACTGAACCTAAAGGAAGAATGCGAACTCTATGGATTCTCGCAGGCTACAGTGAAGTGTAGTGAGAGAATGTTTGAACATAGTCAAATTTTTGGAAAATGACACAAAATTTGAAAAGGCCTTTGGACCCAGAGGGTCTATCAAGATATCCTAAAGACTCAAAGATTGATAGGCAAGGAGAAAAGTAAAACTAGAGAAAATGGCCACAGAAAAACACCAAAAGCCACAAATAAAATGGGATGATCCCCAGTGGAGTCGCCAATTTTGTTATCGGACTAATCGATAGGTGCAGACACTAACAGATCTCCCTAGATCCACCTGGATCTAGAAAAAAATAGGACAGGACATGACTCTTTCCCTAAGTTTTGACCATTGAATTAGCTAGTAAGAAGGAACAAGTAACATACCTTTATATCGCTTCCTAGGGTCTCTGTTTCTCCTGCTTTGCTCCAGTGCTCTTGTGAGGTCAAGACCAAGACAACAAAAACCAACCAAAGTGAAGATAGAAAAATATATTTGACAGTCAACTTATGTGTATGATCGAGGAATTACACAATAAAGTGAGAATAGATTTATGGGAAAGCGACATGCCATTGTATTCATATTGATTGAAAGTAAATATTACAACTTGATCGCCTTGATGTCGTAAGCTTCCTTTCGATGGCCCTTGGCTCCAACACACACACTTGCTCAATCCTTGTATGAAGAAGATCAAAACCTCTTGATAGACTTGTTGGAGTCTTCAAGCTACTGTTCAAGCTAAGTCCTTCACACAATTCTTTCACCAATTCTCCAATGAATCTTTCTTAACCTTTTCCATGATAATTCCCTCAATACATAGGAGAGAATGAGTTAGTTACTTAGATAAGAATGATCCCAAAATATCAGGGAATCCAGTACAAGGATAACCATTCGAATGCCAACCCATCCTTCTAGAAGATTCCCTTCTAGAAACATCGAGAATTCATCTTTTTCCATGCTTTAGGAAGACTTCACACCCTAGCTATTCAACACAGTGTGAGAATTTCTCACCCCAGCTTAAAGAAGCCTGCGAGAATCAGGCATTCTTGCACCCCAGGATACTAGCAGCCTGCGAACCTCCTTCAAAAATGAGTTTTCTAGGAAGAGATGAAAGTAACTTTTCTCAAGAGAAAGTTATTATGAAGAGCTTGAGTACACCATCATCAATACATCTTCATGACGACCAAAATCATGGGTAACACCAGCCTTACAACAACTATTGTATTTAGTTAAAATTTCTTCTTTTTTTTTAAATGAGAGGCTTGGCGCCTCTCTCCTCCATTGAATGTGTGTTGAATGTGTTGTCTATATGGCGTGTTGTTGGATGAAACAATGATCCTACATCATAACTTACAAAACACCCTACCTCAGCAGGTTTTTCTGACCTCTTGGTCAAGGATTGTTCACAATTTCCTGAGTTGGAGCAACTCTTCGATTCCCTACTAGAATCTTAAAAGAAAACTATCCACAAGTCCTTTTTGTCAAACTCGGCTTGCATGAACAAGTAGGAGGAATGAGCTTCCCTCCCCATGACCACTACCCATGACCACAATCCCTACTAAGAGGTAATTAACATTTCACGACTCGCAAAATTAGGATGTAGTCCAACGCTCTGCTCCAATGCTCGATCCCTGATCCTCCGAAGTCTGAAATGGCGCTAGAGCGCTAGCTTCTTTTCTAGCCTCTGTCCATATGATCATTTACCATGACCCTGGGCTCCACCTCCGAGTGCATCAGGATTTCACATATCGGGAATCCATAACGTATCTCCCTTTTTTTCTCTCGATATCCGAACTCACGACATCCTCTCCCCAGATCGACGGTCGTGATGCTCCCACTATCCAATGGTTCGAATCCTCCTTTGCGAATCGGGACTTCGCAACTTGTGAAGTCATAGGACTTTCTCACCTCTCATCTTCCATATTCTTGAAATCATGATGTCCTTGGGACCAGATCAACGGTCCAGAACCCCTCCAGAACTGACAAATCAGATCCTTTCACGAACTTGGGGTTGCGAGTTATCGTTCTGCTACACTCTTAACCTCCCAAGGTATGAATCCTCAAACTCCTAGATCTGCTACCACCTGTCCTCCGATGATGGATGACTCTAATGATTTTTGGACTTCGAAAAGTCCACCCTCCTGTACACTATTGAAGGGTTTAACCCTCTTGCACCTTCCTCTGGATCCAACGGTTGTTGGTCCATGCACTCATATCCTATGGTCCATATCTGATCTTCCTCCTGCGCTCTCTGCTGAGTGTCTAGGAATAAATTGTATGGTCCATATCTTCTCTTCTATAGTTGATGTGCTCCTCGTCCTAAGCTTTGGTTCTTTCTTCCTAGAATTGGAAGATTTTGATGTTTCGAATGCTCGACCTTTGATCTGTCTCCTGCGAGCCCTGCAAACTTGGTTCTTGACTCCCATGCTTCCCTTCCAAGCTCTTTCAATTAAACTCAACCTCGAATCTGTGCACTCTTGAAATCTGTGTGCTATACTTGACACTACTCATCCTGATCTTTTAACTTACTCAGCCTCTAAGGGTCTCGACTCTTCCTCTTCCTTAGAATATTTATGGTGCCCCTCCTGACACACTTCTGTTCTTAACCTTCTGATCTTTGGAACTTGAAACAAGTTCACTCTGCACATTGTCCTTGTACTTGATTGGCCCTCAACTAGTTGTCTTTCAACACTTCGTCTGAGTGTTGGCTTGGTGCACTCCTTACACAGGTCTTCCTCCAGAGTGTTCAACAACTTTGCACCTCTCGCTCCTTGAAAGGATATAAGCACCCTCCTGGAAACTTCTTCCCAAGAATGCCTTGTTGAGACACATAGTGTTCAGTAACTCTGTAAGTTTCTTCCTCTGACACTTCTCTTATCTCATAACTCAAAACATAGTTCTCTTCATGCACTCTTTGCACTCACACGATGCCCACCTGGCAGAGCTTTACAGAATACTCATCGATTCTTCCTTCTCTCTATGCCCTCCTCTACATAGTCTTTCCTCCAAGGTGTTCAGTAACCTTGAGGCTTATCTCTTGAGCTTATGATTCCTCTAGTGTCCTCTCCTGGCATGTTCTTGCCTGAATTCAACACAGAACTCATAAGTGCACTCTTTGCACTGTCTCACAAAGTCCTCAACACTATGTCATGCAACCCATTGCATTAAGCCACAAAGAACCCTGACTGAAATTAGAAAACCCACAGATAGAAAATTATTTATGTACCTTGCATATGGAATCTAACACATATCTACAACATCAACTCATAAACACATAAAATACATTCATAAAACACATGGAAACACACATAATGTCATATGCAGGAAAAATTTCTCTTTATATTAATATGAATATTCGTTTACAATGTGGGTGAGCTCGGACTGCGACAAAGTCTCAGCTCCCTTCTCTCCTCTCTAACATAATGAATTTTGATACAAGTATCTTTTCTACAAAAGGGGCTCCTCGAGCTCTTCCCTCCATCTCGCCTACTCTCATTAATTTACATTGAATTACATTCAATGGTTGTCTAGTCTGAATTGGATCTAGATATTATCATCCTGTCAACCATTAAAGGAGACTCCATATACTATCTGCGCAAAGGCATGGCTCTGGCTCTTCCATCGTTACAACAACTATTGCATTTAATTACAATTACAATTTTTTTTAAATGAGAGGGATGGCGCCTCTCTCCTCCATTGAATGTGCTATCTAGATGGCGCGTTGTTGGGTGAAGCGATGCTCCTACATCAACTATGAGACCTGATATCTAGTGTAATGGGTCTCAAGTGATTCACCAAAGAAATGAGACATTAAGTGATTCATCGAAGTGACGAGATAACATCAATATTTTGGTCTCAGTGATTCACAAAAGACACGACACCTAAGAGCTATACGTTGCAAACTAGTTAGGGGACATGCCTGATGGCTATCTAAATGTCATGCCATTATTCAATTGGGAGAATGATATTTCTGATAAAATCCACCTCACTTCCTTCAAAGAATGCAATGAGAACTTATCTGTAGAATATGATGATTTTTTTTATGAAATGTTTGTTCATTCCATAGAAGGGGAGGCTAGGAAATGGTTTAGAAACCAACTTCACAACCCTATAAGGAATTGGGGGTAGTTTCATGATCAATTTTGAAAGAGAAGGGGGGGTCAATAAATATAATAGATACTATCTAGCATAAGTCAATACCCTCAAGAGAAATAATGGTTAGACACACCTTCAGTTTACCAGTAGTTTCTACAATATATACCACTAAATCCCAGAGATTGTCAAGAAATATGAGCTAGCGACTATCGTAGCATATGCAATTACTATTGAGTCTGAGTTTTCCCTACACTGAAGGGAAAGAAATTTAGTTGACTTAGATTCTATGTTTAATGATTTATGCAGGAGCATCGCTCCATGTCAGCCAGCCAACCAGCCAACCACGTCAGTGTGCATGCATTCATATGCTAAAAGGGAGGTGCAACCTCATTTGAATTTGAATTGAATGTAATTTAATGTGCTTAGGCTGTTGAGCCATGGAATTCATGCCTTTGAGAAGGCGTTAGGTAGATCGACCTTTATTGTAGATCGGCTGAGATCTAGATCCGATTCTAGACTAGACAACCCATTCATTGTAATTGAATAGGGTAGGTGAGTCCTGGAGGGAAGCGCTAAGAGCCCGTTAGGTAAAAGAAATATTGATATCTCATTTTGAGTTAGTTGAGTTAAAGTAGAGAGGAGCCAGAGAGAGCTCAGGAACACCATTGTAATTTCAGGCATTTGCCATTGTTAATATAACAGAGCAGTTTTTCTTGCATTTTCTATATGTTATGTGAATGTCTTTGTGTGTTCCATGGTGTGTTGTAGATGTATGCTATAGTTGTGCATTTGCAGGGCTGTTTTGACTTCAGGATTGAAGGTCTTTGAGGCTTCATACCAGGAGGGTGTGACAGAACGCTAAGGGTTCTCAGGGCCGTGCACAGAGGATGCATTTATGAACTCTGCGGAGTCAGACAAAGGCATGCTAAGGCACAGGAACTGGAATCATCAACTCAGGAGGAAGAACTTTGAGGTTACTGAACACCTCAGGAGGCAAGGCTATGTAGCTGAAACACAGTTGCAGAAAGAATCATGGAGGATTCTATAGAGCTCTGCCAGGTGGGCATTGAGCGTGTGCAAGAGTGCACAGAGGAAGGACTCAGTTGCGAGTTTGAAGAAGACCATAATAACTGAGGATTCTGTGAGAGCTCTTCCATGTGGGCATTGAGCGAAGTGCATAGGTGCACAGAGAAGGACATAACTGTTGGAGGTTCTAGGAGAAGAGCCTCCACCAGGAGGGCGTCGAGAAAGTGTGCAAGAAGGCACTGAAGTGAAGAGAACTCTCTTTGAGTTTTGGGTTTAAGGAAGAGTCCATGGAAGGATCTTCACTGGGTTGATGAACACCCAGAGAGTCTCAGCAAGAGGTTGCTTGAGTGAACAGAGAGCCAGGATGGCATTATATTCTCCATCTGTAGGAAAGGAGAAGAATAGAAGCTCAGGAGGAACAACGCTCTTACGCACATTGGCGAAGCTTAATGTGAAGGAGTTCGCAGAAGAGAAAGGAAGACAAAGGTCGAGACCTTTGAAAGATTTAAATTCTTCCAAGACCGGGAAGAAAATGCAACATACCAGAAGGGGCAACGAGAGTCATCAAATCGACAAGATAATAGATTTGGACCGTTTGTTCAAACGTCCAGGAGGAGCTTAGGAGGAGCCCACAGAAGGAGGAGACCGACAGCCATCGGATCCCATAAAGAAATCCCATAAGTCGTTGGATCGAGAGGAGTTGTGCACAGTTTAGCCTCTGGAGGAGGAGTGCACAGAAGAATAGGTCTGATCCGTTAGATCTGAGAAGAGATCCCGACAACCGTCATATCTGTGGAAGTTACACAGAGGTTAAGTCCTCGTAGATAGGAGGAGAAATCTCGGCGAGAGGAGTCATCATCGGGATATCAGCAATCGGGAAATCAGGATTCTTGAAGTCGTAAGAATCAGGACATCAATAGTCACGAAATCCCGACATAAGAAGGACTGTCCATTTAAATGGGGACACGTGGCAGATATTAAGCTCCATCGACGTTTTGGTGCATCAGAGAATTAGAGTTCTCAAGGTCGTAAGAACCGGGACCTCTCAGGTCTCGAAATAGCGATAAGATTTGGATCGTCAGTTGGAGAGAGACACGTGGTGGAGATCAAGCGCCCATCGACATATCATCAATCGGGATATCGAAGATCCCAGGCACAAAGGTTTCGTGCATTGCAGAATCGCGATACACGATTTCCCGATAAGGCCTAGAAGCGTGGGGCCACACTGACTGTCAGGAGGACAGGTGGCAGATTTTAGCGACAGGCGAAAGGATCGTTGACAGGTCAACGACCGGGACCCATCGGAGGATAGGGAATCGGAGGATCGTGAGTTCCAGGGTGTATGTATCGTGACATCGAAAACCCCGAAACCCCGACGAGAGCCAAGACTGTGGTCATATGGTACGCGGTCATGTGGACCGTGATATAGCCGAGAAGGGCTAGCACGTGAAGGAGCATATCAGGGATTGGAGAATCGCGAGTCCAAGGGGTGTATGAAAATTGACATCGCAACCCGTGAAACCCCGATACTTGAGTCGAGGAAAAGTCACAGTAGGTGCAGAGGTCGTGACGAGGGAAGATAAGGCATGTGGATTGGGATTTTCACAACGATTCCAGCAGGAATAAAAGGAGCCGCTTCGGCTCAACAGTGGGATTTTGAACGATCCTGTGAGCAGGGGGTTAGGTGAAGAGACCCTGCGGGGTGATAGGTTGGACCTCGTCTGTGTCAATGATGTTGAATACCGAGAAAGAAACATGAGGGACTCAAGGATACAACTTAATACTAATGAGCCTCCTGAGAGGTGAGACTATACTGATAGGAAGATAGGTAAGGACCCATAACTCCCACTTGCAAGACAAGAGCCTTTTTCCATGGAAGACTTTACCAAACTACTGAAGTTTATGGCCAATGAGTTTACAAAGGTGAACTAGGGCCACTCTAGTCTTTCCTCTTTAGGTCTTGCTCCCAGGGATAAAGATCAACCTATAATAAAGAAACCTCAGTTCAGGATACCCTTTAACATGCTACATAGGTATAATAAAGAAGAATACCAAGATGTCCCACTGATAGGAGGAAAGACAAGGACCCTGAACTCCCACCTACAAGCCAAGAGACTTTTTCCATGGAAGACTTTACCAGACTAATGAAGTTTATGTCCATTTAGTTTACAAAGGTGAAATAGGGCCACTCTGGTCATTCCTCTTTAGGACCCACTCCCAGGGCTAAATATCAACCTATAATAAAGAAACATCAGTTCAAGAGACCCTTTAACATGATACATACGGATAATAAAGAAGAATACCAAGAATTGCCACAAGCTTCTAGAGAGTAGTTGAACCTAGTAGCATGTGCCCATCCCTACTATGAAGACTACTCCGATAAGTATGTTGAAGATCTTATAGACCAGACCATGGACATTTTGTGTTTCGTAATAATGATAATATGAACATGAAAAATGATTTATCCTCCCCACTTAGTTCCACTAGTCTATTGATGAGGTAAGATGAGGAATAAATGCAGGATGGTGCCATATTTCTTGATGATCAACCCTTTGACCGGATCCTTATTAAACTCAAAATGGTTTATAGTAATATCATGGATGAAGTGAGAAGGAAATATGAGCTCATTCCAATGTTGAATGCCCAAAATTTAAGGAGGGAAAGATGCAGTGAAGGGTGCTAACAATGAAATAAAAGAGGAATATCTTAAGGCTTATCACTTCAAGAGGAATATTTTTCAATCAGGGGAACCAAACATGGTTGACATGCCCAAGAATACCTATATTGACCTATAGTTGACATGACCAAGAGCTAGTTCAATATTGTTCAAACTTGGAAAAAAACTTAAGTTAATCCCAAGGGGAAAGGGACAAGAAAGAAAGAGTCACAAGCAAAGCGTTCTTTGAGGGGTAAGGAATAACTCTCACACCTGGGCCTTGGCACTCCAATCTGAAATGTCATCCTGGGTGGGTAGCATAGATGGGAAAAAAAATGCACCAGATCCCATTTTGACCTTGATATGTGAAGTCGTCTTACGCCATTTTTCATCTTGACCCTTCCTTAGGAGAATATGGTAGAAGCCCATTCTGAGATCTGAAACCTGATAAGGGAATTTCCTCGAGAGAGATTATTTGTCAAGTGACTTGGACACCTTGGTTGGTGTTGACAAGTCACTGTAATGGTGACATTTGTGATGTTGTAATCTCAGCACGACGATAAACTTCAAAGTGTAGATATTTATTGAAGAAATTACTTTCCCCTCATAATAGGTCAAAACGTGTCCCTACAGACATTTCAATGTCCATAGAATCGTTTCATGCCTCAACAACTTTCCTAAGCCAATTTCTCTTCTTAAATATGAATGAGGTGGGTGAAAATCACAATAAATAAAATAATATTAACTCTGAGACGGTGCACTAGCACGCTCGACTGATAACATGAGGTAAAAGTTAGGGGAAATAGAGGGAAGAATACATCCATGATAAAGAGAGAAAGGTGCCTTAGAAATAGTTAGTTCAGACACTCCAGATTGCATAGAGGGAGAGAGCCATCTGGTTCACCCTACTTGATTATTTTCAGTTCAATAGATACTACCAGTTGTTGGATCATTGGAACTGCCAACCTATCTTTCCCGTTAACCACCCTTCTATACTTACTACTTTCTTATTGTACGTGCACGATTGGGTAAGAACTTTCAACATTGATATTAACTTTAGACGATGGAATGGATTACTTCAGTTGGATATAATGACCTGCTGCTACCAACAACCTAATACTATTAATATATTACCACTCAAAGACCCGAACATAAATATTTTTAAGGAATTTATTACAAATCACACCACTTGCTTTAATAATGTTTAAGGGGTAACACTATTGATCTTGGCTTCACTCGTCCAAATACAAATGAATAATTTTATTCTTACAACACATAGACCACACTACCACATGATGATAGCTTATCTTAGATATTGTTGCGTGTTCCATGAGGGGAGTATCCTTCTCTTTTAGATTCATTCCATGCCTTGAATTTTGTGTTTATATTCAATAGACCTCATCTCACCTTGAGTTTAATATGTATGTGACGGGGAACAGTCTTCATCACCTTCTTACCTATTTCTATTATTTAGATAAATCTCTATCTTTTGTTTCTTCCTCTTGAGAAACTTATGTTCCTCACGTTCACTATGTGCCTTTTGTTTCATATACAATGAAGACTATTATTGATAACCTTCATGACCTTTCAGACCATTTTGTGGATTTAGGGATGCAGTCTTGACTCTACTTCTTATTAATATTAGTTGTGAATCTCACCGGTTGGTTGATATAAAGAGACTTTATATAGGTTATTTATCGGTACACCATATTTAATGCCTTTGTGGTTTTTTTTTTTTCTCATGGGTTGGATAAATTAAGAGATTTTGATTTCTCACTTGTAAATAGGTACCTAAAATGACCTTCTTTGTTGGGATCCAAATTGAGGATTGTTGTCCATAATGGCTATTTATGGTACCTCTTGTTCAACGGCTTTGAGTAGTGGATTATATGCCACTTGTTCAGGTAGTTTTAGGACCATAACCAGGATTTTTTCACCATGTAGTGCCTTGTTTCACAGTCTCTTGGAGCTTTCCACTTTGGAGTGTTTCTTGATTAGGTTGTTTTGCATCTTTGTTACCTTTAGTTTGTACTCCATACTTTAGTCATCAACTACGACATTCATTATCACTATATTTTCCACTTAGTTCAACATTGTGGGGGGATGTAGCGCAATTCTTCCTTGGGTGATTCTTCATGCTTCACCATTTTTGTTCAACATCAACTATTTTTTAGAGTGAGCCTCATATTGAGCACCTTTCCTATTTTGACTTAGCAGTTGCAGAGCCTAGTGACTCATGCACTTTGGTGAGATGGATTGGCGTCCATAAGGACGCTCATTTTATGATGTTTTTGTCAATTGTACATGAGTACCTCATTAATCTTTATGTGTCGAGACTCATTTCAGAGGATCAATCTCATTTCTTGAGAATTCTGAAGCTTGGAGTTCTTACATGGATCATTAATGGCATTGATATATTGGGGTCAATTGTCCCTCTTTAAAGTTTTGGACACTACTTGTTTGTTGTTTTCACCATCCACATACCTCATTTCTCCTTTATTGGTTGATGGTGTTCGATGTCGTTCAAAACCTTGTTCCGGTTCTTCACCAACATCTATTTTTTGAAACACTTATGTGGTGGTTGCCCATGTTTTTCATTCTTATGACTCTACAACCAAACCTCTTCCACATTAGAATTCAACCATGTTTTTTTAAGTTACTTGGCCTTCTTATTTAGAGTTTTGTCATACTTCCTTATTGTAGCTTTCAACCTTTGCAAGCCTCATACTCTTTCATTTCAATGCATCTTTGTGGGATGTTATTTAGTTTTAACTCCAACACCATTTTCAACATTGGAATTTTTCTCTCTTTTGGAGAGAAGATTTTTCCTACGGGATTTTATCCTTTTCTCTAGTTATGAGATTTTGTACATGGGTACCTTTTCAGGTCTTGTTTTTGGGACCCATCTTTGTTCTTATTTTTTCCTCCCTACGTTTCACTTATGGGGGGGTGTTGGTGTGTTTGTTTAGATTATATCTATTTCTAAACACATGACAACTATGTGAGTCAATATCACATATATTCTCTCAACCATCCAATTAATCTTATCTATTTTTTGGGCCTCCTCAATCATATAAATTGAGGAGATCTTCTTGTAATTAATCATCAGATATAGAGATTATATTTCTGTTGTTGGTCGTTTATGGAGTTTAATCTCGTGTATGATCTTGGTTAGTCCTGAATCACAATATTAATTGCAGGATAAAATGTCCTTAGTTAATGTGGCATTCAATTAATCAATAATGATAAAATTCCCTTGGTTAATGTGGCATTTAATAAATCAATCAATTATGTTGGACAACATTTTTAGTTGCATGGATAAAATGACATTATTCAATTTGGCATCTAATCAATCAACTATGTTAGTATACGTTTTTTATAAAACTTGGTTTTATTTTTTAGTTGTTAATATAATGTATGATGGCAAATGTTTGTTGTAAAACTTGGATTTACTTTTGAGTTGTTAATATGATGTAAGAGAATAAAAATATTTGACAAAAAAATATTGTTAGTCCCTTCCCTTCGGGATGTAGGGGCTATCAATAATCGGTTTGTGGGTGTTCTATTAATCTATGCATGCAAATCCATGCCAACAAAGAAATTTAACAAAAGTTTTTCCAAACTTATACAATTTTCGGAATCCCATTTATTTTTTTAGTCTAACTTTTTAGTTTGAGGTCTTATTTGGCCTCATATCAAAGAAAGAGACTTCAAAGTTAGGAAACATAAGGATTTGGACTTAGGAAACTCTATTTGTATGAAGAAAAGTGAATTAATGTTAACTTTCAAGTTAGCATTAATTCGAAACCTTACATGTTTAATCTTTCCACAAGACATCCATAACATGTTATGTTGTAATGTTTGTGTTGGATTTGGTGTCTCATAATGATAGTGGGTGAGACTTCCACTTGGTCACTTGCATTTCGCTTGGCAGAGTTCAAGCAAAAATAAATTGGCAAGTCCATTAATTTCTTACCCAATGCGCTTTCCTTTTTGCTTACCCTGTACACTTTCCCTTCTACTTAGGAGCATCTTATGCTTAGGAGTGCTCTTGAGTTCTTTCCCTTCTTCTTAGGAGTTCTCCTAAAGGAATGGGTATCCTCTGATGCTACTAGAACCTGTCTTCTCAAATCGGTTCTCTTTTTCCTACAAGATTGAAAAGAGAAGAGTGATCATGGAACCTGTCTTCTCAAACAAGGTCCTCTTCTCCCTACAATATTGAAAAGAGTAGAGTGATTATAGAACCTGTCTTCTCAAAACCTTTTTTCCCCGCCTCTTGTATTGCATATGGGTTTTTCCTATTAGTCAGGCATCAAATTGGTTATTAGATTGATTCCCCCTACTTATTATTTAGCACCTGTAAATGCAATGATGCCCAACTTACCAACCTCAATGATGACTGATTTTTAGCGGTGTTCAATCCAATTTCCATGTCTCTCTTGGATTTCCTCCATATTCCCATTAAATGACTGTATATAGAAAAGGGATTTTAAGTTTTAAAATCACATTATAGTAAAACTGCAAACACTTACAATACAGTAGGAAAGCACTCACGATTTGGTCCAAGAATTCACCCCTGTTAACAAATTCAAGAAAGTTTTGTGTCTCTATAAGCAAAGGATTAAGGAAGTATTTGAAACAAGAATGATTTCTTACTAATACATTATGAGAAAATTGTGCATTCGATCTTGTTTCAAAGAAAATTCTTGACAACTTTAACACCCCTAGTGATTATAGATTAATGGACACCTGGACTCATTGGTTGTGGAGCTTGATTATCTTCCTGATTTAGAGGTTTTTTTCAGTTGCTCTTGGATCCCATTTCTTGATGAGGGGTGTGGGGGAAATTCCCCCCCCACAACTATCATCAAGGGAAGCACCCCCAGAGTAAAAGTTTAGGAAAAATTGCCTTGTAAAATATTGTAATTTCGTAGTCAATCTGGATCGTTCATTATAAGGTCATAGATCCGACAATAGAAGTTATGTTAGGGAATTTTTCCCTAGAAGGAAACCATATTTTATGTGGGAATTGTATTGCAGTTGTGTGTGATAGTGAATATTGTATTCTGGGGGAGGAGATTGTGAGAGAAAGAAGAGGAAGTTACAATGGGCATGTTGTAGGTTGTATCCCATTATTTTGTTGGATAATAAAATGGAAGGACCTGTAAATTTCTCTGGTGGATGTAGCCCACACTGGGTGACCCACAAATATTTGTGTCTTTATTGTGTTGTGTATCTTCCGTGTTTTATTTCCACATTTGTTTTATTTTATTGCTCCACGATCTTGTTTTTATAACAAGACTACCAAACAAACCAAGGATAATTGACACTCATAAATCAAGAGTAAGACTCATAGAATTTTTTATTCAACCTGAGTAACCATCACTAAGATCCACTAGCTAAAACATAAAGCATTGTTTCTGAAAAAACAAATATTAAAAGGGCCTGGTTGGTTTGGCAGGGAAAACCAGAAGGGGAAATAGTCTTTGGAATGAATGTTGGTCTATTGGCCATTTTATGAATATCATGAGTAACTAAACCATAGAGAATGAGCCAAAAATATAGTACATATAATCATAGTCACATCTGATTAGTAGTATATCGAGGTGTTGTATCTCCCAACCTCTATGTCTGGGCAGGTGCACCATAAAGTGTATGCGATCTTACTTATTGATTGATGCATGCAGTCTTAACAAACCAAAAAAATGAGAAGTGAGAGGGAGAAGCGCGTTGATGCCACTTGTTAGCGTCAGAAGTCACTCTTGGATTGCATCAGGAGTAGAGCCCAACGCCCATCAGTTTATGTCACGATTTATTTAATGGGGTGATCGGATGGAGGTTAACTCAAACGATGTGGTTCCAACTTCGAGACTAGGCCGAGCATGTATGGGCAAGTGAGGTCTTAAGTAACTTCAGACAGTGAGGTGTAGTAAGGGTGAGTAGGGGGAAGACTTATATCAGGGAGATGCAAAGGTCTATGGTAAATGTCAGGTTTCCAATAGACTTTGGAAGAAGGCATCCAAACACAAGATCTTCTTGCGCTCAAACACAAAAAACCGGAGAATACAATAATGCATAAATAAATCCTTTATCATGAAATAATTGCAATGATCTGCATGAATCATTCGTTCACGAACTAACTCTCCTAGCATGAGACAAAAATTTAGATGGATTAAGAAGACTTTCTGTTATAAAAATAAGAAATCTCATATACAGATGCATGACCAAAAAGCTAGAATGTCTGCTAAAACTTTACAATCGGAAGATCTGCTCTACCATCGATCCCTACAAAATACAAAAGACTGAGTTTATATACTTAGGAAAATTCACCTCACAGAGGCATTCCCAGTCACTCAAGGCTTGATGTCCCTTCAATCAAACTCGTACTGATATCTTTCTTTAAATTCCACTTTAACTATGCATGGCTCCAGTAAGGAGGGTAGCTGAGTCATGAAGTGCTCGACTAGCATGCACAGACTTCTCTGTCGAATCTAGGACTTCGGCACGACTTTGTTGAGAGAATTAATACACAGGTCCTCTACGAGGAGGCAACTCGCCAGACCCTCCATTCCCCTCATTTAATGAATGAAAGGAGGTTTCAACCACCCGCTCTTGCCTTCATTTACTTCAATACTAGAAATAGTATTAAGACCGGGTCCGATGGTGCCTGGAGATCATGATGATCCCCTCTGCAACTGAACTCGGTGCCTTGGCCTTATTTATGCATCTCCTTCCTCTCCCCACGTGACCATGGGCTGTGACCATATGCTTTCAGCGTTCACGAATATGAAAGGGATAACCTTTTCTGATTGAAATCGCGATGAGCGATATGTCAAGATGACTCAATCTGGCACCATGCGTCCCTTTAGATCTGATGGCTCTTAACTCTCCTAGAGATACCATGGGCCCCGGTCTGGGATTCTCTCGGCACCTCGTGCATCGAAAAATAACGGAGCTGCTCTTTGCATGTTGGAGTTGCGATGGGCGAAGCATTGAGATGGCTCTATTTGCTGCCAGGTGTTCCCTCTGGATGGATGGCTGAAAACACTTCGTGATACCGCGGGCCCCACCTTCTACGCTTTCGACGCTATTGAGGTTTGGGGTTTCGCAATGTTGAACAACATGAAACTCTCTCGCTACGAACTCTCGACCGCCGAAATGCCAACGCGGCCATATCTTGTGACACGCGTCCTTAGGATGAACGGACGAGGGGGAAGTCGATATTTACAAGGGAGCCTCCCTCGTTTGCAGGCTCACTTGATATGACCCAGGGCTGAGACCATGGGCTCGACGCCAAAGGCGCTTTCAACGTTTCGTTGATTGGTACTTCCAAGTGCAATGAGCTAAGGGCTCCCTGTTCCCCGAAACCTCGATCCGCGATATGCTGACAGGCTGCCACCTGTCCCAGTTAGATCGAACGATCTGAACCTGCTGATTGAAATACGAGAGTTGTCCTTTACGCTAAACCTTGGGCAATTCGGTAGCTCTGAAAACCCGGTGACCGTAGATCTGCTTTGTAACATAGAGCTTGGATGTTGCCGACGACATTTTGCCCGCTCGCTTGACTTGCTACTTGGGAAAACATGGATTCTTCCATGTTTCACTTGGGCATTTTGTGTGAAATCTATAGCCCTGGGTGCTTCTGCACCAAATGACAAAAATAATCGCTAACATTAGGCTCCATGGGGGATAGAGTCGTCCCTGCGATGCTCTAAGAACTCCTTCCGCAGCTTCAGTGCCTTGAAATTGGGCTATGGAGTCACTTATTATGCAGAAAAAATGCAAAAAGAAACTAAACAAAGAACTAAGGATAATATTTACAAACAAGGGAGCCGTCTGAGGCTCAAATAAAACATTTCTTCAGAAAATGCCCACCGGGCTGCTGAAAACCTCTTCACCCTCCAGATCTTGCAACCCATACATGTTGTTGGAGAAAATCTCAGAGATCCTGAAGGGGCCAATCCAGAGGGTGTCAAACTTCCTATGTTTGCCTTTATCCTGCCTAGGGGTGTCCCACTTGCATACCAAATCCCCGATCTCGAACTCTTTCTTCCTGACCTTCTTGTCAAAAGCCTGCTTGATCTTTTCCTGGTGATTATGAGTTGTGGTCCTCACCTGCTCTATAATCTATTGCACTTCTATTATCTAATGAATCCTCCTGATCATATGATCTATTTCTCCCTCATAGTCTTGAAATAATTTCACCACAGTTAAGGCGAGCTGAGTAGGAAAAATTGCCTCTTCTTCGTAGACTAGATGAAAAGGCGAAGTGCCCAGAGATTTCTTCATTGTCACATGATCATCCCACAGAGAAAAATTCAACTTGGAATCCCAGGCCCTTTTGTTGTCTTCCAACAACCTTTTAATGATCCTTATTAGGATTTTGTTGGAGGACTCTGCTAAACCATTGCCTTGGGGATAGTAGGGGGTGGAGTGAATTAGTGAGATCTGGAACTGCTCACAAAGCTTAATTAGAGGCTCAGACTTGAAAGAAACAACATTATCGGTGATGGCCCTGCTGGGACAGCCAAATCTGGCTATGATATCCCCTAGGAAGCTGATAATTACTTTGTGAGATGCACTTCTAGTGGGAACAACTTCTATCCACTTGGTGAAATAATCTGTTGCTATCAGGATCCATCTATGTTGACTGCTTGAGGGAGGATGAATTTCTCCAATGAATTCCATCCCCCACTGCTGAAAAGGTGCTGGAGATACTATAGGTTTCAATGGCAACGATTTGAGCTGTTGCTTTCCTGTGAAATTTTGACATTTGATGCAAGATCTGATTCCTCTGTAGACATCAACGAATAAAGTAGGCCAGTAATATCCATCCCTGAGGTTCTTATGAGCTGTGTTCTTCTAGAAATGATGCCCACCACAAAGGCCTTCATGGAAATCAAACATAACTTTCTGGGATTCTGGTGGGTTCAAACATCTCAGCAGCATCCCCAAAGGATCCCTCTAGTACAAAACTTGCTCAATGAGACAATACCTGACTGCCTTGAGCTTTAAATATCTTGCCCTTCTTTTACCCATTCCATCTGGAGGCTTCAATTCTTGTAGAAAATACAAGATATCCTTATACTAGGGGCCTGCTGCTAGGAATAAGGCACTCTGAGAATCCTTATTGGATGATTCGACTTGCAGATTTTCTGAACAGACGTTGATGAAACTAATCCCCAAAGATTTGTAATTGGATTCAACTAGCAGCTTGGCTAAACTGTGGCCCTTAACCAACTTGGTGGGTTTAATCTCCGGATCAAACTCTAGGATCTTGGCAATCTACCTACCTCTTCTTCCATCTATGTTGGGCTATATAAGAATTTCTTTCACGGAAGCTGAAGGGACGTATGTTGTCACCTTCGAATGAAAGACGTAGATCCTGAAAGCTTTGAGGGCTTTCACTAAGGCATAGGCCTGCTTCTCCATGATCTCATACCTAGTCTCTGCATCTCTTAATGCCTTGCTGAAAAAGGCGATGGGTTGCTCATGCTCCTCCTCATTTTTCTGCAACAAGAACGCTGCTACTGTATCAAAAGAAGCAAAGGAGAAAATTAGGAATTCTTTAGAATAGTCAGGACTGATCAGCATAGGTGTCTCATTCAATGCCCTTTTTATTTGGTCAAAAGATGCCCTGGGCTCAGCGGTCCATTTCACCTCGTTTCCCTTCCTGAGCATGGTTGTGATGTGTTTCACTAGCTCGGCAAAATTTGAGACAAACCTCCTTAGAAAATTAATTTTCCCCAAAAAGGCCTGAATCTCTTTTTTAGGCCTGGGAAGTGATAAGGTTTGAATTGCCTCCACCCTGCTGGGATCAATTCTCACTCCCCCTGCTGATACTATATGGCCCAACAACTTCCCTTCCTGCATAGCGAACAAAAATTTCCTGGGGTTTAGGGACAGACCGAACCTCCGACATTTCATGAAAACTTTCCTCAAGTGGTGGCGATGTTCCTTGTCTGAGCTAGAGAAGACCGTGATGTCATCGAGATAGATCACCACGAACTGGTCCTTCTCCCCGATGAAGGCTATATCCATGGTTCACTAAAATGTTGCTCCTGCATTCATAAGTCCAAATGGCATCTTGGCATACATGAATATGCCCCAAGGAGTGGTGAATGTTGTCTTCTCCCTGTCCTCAAGCATGACCGATATCTGATTATAGCCAGAAAACCCATCGACAATGGATATTCTGGATGCACCAGTTACCCTCTGCATTATGTGTTCCATCTTAGGTAGGGGGTAATTGTCTTTCTTTGAGCTTCTTTTCAGGTTCTTGAAGTCAACACAAATCCTGATTTCTCTACTTTTCTTCCTTACAGGAACCAAATTGGCTACCCATTCGAAATATCTCAAGGGGACAATGATCTGAGCTTGAAGTAGCTTCTTCACTTCTTTTTCCATGACAAGCAACAACATAGGGTTTATCTGTCTTAACTTCTGCCTGAATGGCTTAGCCTCTTCCTTTAGAGGGATCTTGTGTTCAATGATGGATGTATCATACATTTTGAGGTCGTCGTATGTCCATGTAAACATGTCCACAAATTCTTTCAGCAACTCAGTATATTTGTCCCTCTGCTCTGTGGTCAGACTGCTTGATAGCCTGACAAACTTAGGCTCCTCTGGTGTGCCGATATTGCACTCAGTTGTATCAACATCTTCCTCCACAACTCTACCCTTTACTGCCACATCATTCCCATCGAACAATCTTTCCAACGGGATTAGCCCCCTCAGAATGTGATTGCTAGGTAGCTGAATAATCTGGTGGTTAGCAATTTTATTTAAAAACACCTCAGGGTGAAGTTCATCTTCTGTGTCTGGATCCTGATCGACGTGCAAGATGGAAAATTCATCGACGGATCGGAGAAATCTTTCAATTTCCTGATCATCTTCAAATACCTTCTAATGCTTGACATTGTCTGGTACAGAGGGCCTATATTTTATTTCAACATCAGAGTTGACTATGGACGGTAGAGAAGCTTTTAGCAAGCTGGCTGAGACAGCTAAAGAACCGGCCACAACATTATCCTCCCTTAGAATAAAAGAGATATTGAAAGCTGAGAATAAATTTTCAGTTAGGTCCCATGCTTCATTCCTGTAATTTCTGAGTCGAGGGTGCTTAGCTTGATAAGCACTTTTGATCTATTGGACCACCAACTCTGCATCTCTGAACATTTCTATCTCATGAATTCCCATTTCCCTTGCAGCTTTTAATCCTAGAACAAGGGATTCATACTCTGCCACATTGTTGGTGGTTTCAAATTCTAATTTGTATGACAGAGATACGGTTTCCTGGGCAGGTGACACAAAAAACACCCCAACGGCAGCACCTTCCCGGGAACAAGATCCATAAAAAAACATTTTCCAAATGGGGATGATGGAAGGAGGAAGTTCACGAGGAGAAGTGGGTTGTTTTCTAAGTTTGATAGGAGGCTCGGGGGCATGGGTGAGTTGTAGTAAACTGGAGCCTAGATCAGTGTCCAAGGCAAAGATGGGATGATTGGTAGGGTTGGCCTCATCACTGATTATATATGCCAATTGGGCTTCCCTATATATCCTTCTATGCTCTCCTCCGAACATTGGGATAGTAGAATATGTGAGGTCCATCTGCAAGGTACCCCCCAGTCTCTTTATCCAAGATATTGATAACAACATATCGAACTTGGGGGGAACATCAGCCACTACAATATCCATGACCACACTTTTCATGGGCAACTGAAACAAGGTCACGACCAGGTCTTTGATAACCTCGAGACATTGAAATTTCCTGGAGTCAAAAGAATAGAGGTCATGATAGGATCGGGTGACTTCTAGCCCTAATTCTTCCATGATGGTTTTGGGCATGAGGTTGTGAGAAGGCCCCGAATCCATCAAGCAATTGTGCAATACCTTGTCATGTATGTTCAAGGAAGTGTAGAAGGGAGGGGATGAGTCATTCCTGTCTTCTACCATAGGACCTAGGATAACTGTAGGCTTTTCATATTGCAAATTGATGAAGTCTGTGGGAAGGATCGATACCTCAGACTGTAAAATCTCAGAGAAGCATTTTTTGAACCCTTCATGTTTAATCAATTCTGTCAGGGGCACAGGGATTTTGATTTTTTGAATTTCATGCTCGAAATTAAAAGAAGATGAGAGATTTGGGATTTCTCTTATTTCGGGAACATGACTCTGGATAATGGGAGAGAGGGGTTGGGTATTCTTACCTCTATGCCTGTCTATTGCTCCGTTGGCAGGTTTCTCTGTCCTGGTAGATTGCTCAGGAACGTCAGGTGCTTTAGTCTTTTTCTTTGACCTCAGATCATATATGCCTGAGCTACCACTAGCCTGGTCTCCCTTGCTTAGTTCATTTAGCTGACTGTCCATAAGAGACTCCTCGTAGGCTGATTGAGTGAGATGAGGAAAAGGAGGAGTGTCTCCGAAGTAATGGATTTCAGGATCAAGCTCGTATGTTTCTCTTCGTTCCCCCTCGGCCACAAAATTGTTTTGAAAAGGGGCGTGAATTTTCTGGTCTTCTCTCTCTTCCCTTCTCTCTTTGCACATTCGGGGGAGTAAAATTATTTGGCCTCCTGAAACCTCCTTTATTTTCAGAGTTCTGAGGGCCCTTATATTCTTTCCCCCCTTCGACCTTCATTCTCTCCATATCTGCAGACATGGACTTCACCATCTTGGTCAGTTCATCCATTTGAGGGTGAGGCACCAATGATCTAGAAGTTGAGGCTTCCGACCTTCCATTTCTCCTGTCTGCGTCGGCCTTGTTCCTCAGTCTGTTAACTGCTAACACATTGGATTCCACCTCTATCGCTGCATCTTGCATTTGAGCTAAGGAGGTGGCTCTTCTTTCTCTCAACAAAAGGCAGAAATTGGGGCCGAACATTCTAGCATATGAAATCTTAGCTGAGGCTTCTGAAGTCTTTATCTCGGTAGGGATTTTGTTATACATCCTATTAAATATTTTGGAGAAGTCAGAGATAGACTCTCCTTCCATATTCTTCAAAGACCCAAACTCTGTCATGTAATACATGAAATCCTTCCTATCTCCCCACTGCCTCAGGAAAGCACTATCTAGAGCTTCAATCCCAACAATAGACCCTGGAGCCGATCCTCTAAACCACTTCCTCAACTCACCATCCAAGCTCTAGACAAAGACTCTCATCCAAACATATTCATTTTCAATGTTGAGGTTGTCTGCATAACTGTAGAAAGAAGCCAGGTGCTCTTCGGAAGTCATGTCTCCTTCCCCGGTGAACTTGGGCATGTATTTCAAGTAATCCCTAGTAGGAAGAGGATTCATAGGATGGGGTAGGACTAAAGGAGCGTATCTAGTAGCAACTATGGCATCCATTCTATTCAGGGGGGGATTAGCACTAGCCATAGGAATATCGGGTGGAGGAGAGCTACGAGGAGGAGTTTGCGAAGGGGCTACTGGGAATGAGTCCCGAAGTGGAGTGGGAAACAAGAGGGTGTTTAAGGAGAAGGGTAATGAGCTCAAGTCACTAGGTGTTTTTCTTTGTGTAGGAGTGGTAAAGATAGGAGTGGGGAAATATTCTGTGGTCCCAGGTCTATGCCAAGGTATAGTTTCAAAGGAGAGGGGAGTGACAATGATTTCTCCCTCCAGTCCCAGACCAGGAGGGGAAAACTCAATAGGAACACTCCCAAAATTTAGGAAACGGGGAACTGCAGAAGCAGGCCTGTCGGGAAACTAAGGAGGAGAAAAAGGAGTTCTTACAGAAATAAATGGCGGATTACCTGTTTCGGTGGTGGAAGCTTCTTCTTCAGGGGCCTTTCCTTTTATGAGAACCACCTCTGGATCAGTTACAGGTGTAGCTAGTGGCCGTTGTGGACGTGACCGTGTATGTATTCCTCTGGAAGCCACAATTAAAACAACGAGTTTGCTCCAGTGGAGTCGTCACAATGGAGTCGCCAGGTGCACAGTAGCAATATTCAATGGCTCTAATACCTGATGCACCTTCAAAATCATAGGCTCAATGTCGTTCAAATTCGGGGAAAATTTTCAACTTCATCCCTGGCAGCGGTGCCAGAAATGTTAGCATCAGAAGTCACTCCTGGATTGTAGCAGGAGCAGAGCCCGACGCCCATCAGTTTATGTTACGATTTATTTAATGGGGTGATCGGATGGAGGTTAACTCAAACGATGTGGTTCCAACTTCGAGACTAGGCCGGGCATGTATGTGAAAGTGAGATCTTAGGTAACTTCAGACAGTGAGGTGTAGTAAGGGTGAGTAGGCGTAAGACTTATATCAGGGAGATGTGAAGGTCTGTAGTAAACGTCAGGTTTCCAACAGACTTTGGAAGAAGGAATCCAAACACAAGATCTTCTTGTGCTCAAACACAGAAAACCGGAGAATACAATAATGCATAAATAAATCCTTTATCATGACATAATTGCAATGATCTGCACGAATCATTCATTCACGAACTAACTCTCCTAGCATGAGACGAAAATTTAGATGGATTAAGAAGACTGTCTGTTATAAAAATAAGAAATCTCATATACAGATGCATGACCAGAAAGCTAGAATGTCTGCTAAAACTTTACAATCGGGAGCTCTGCTCTACCATCGATCCCTACAAAATAAAAAAGACTGAGTTTATATACTCAGGAAAATTCACCTCACAGAGGCGTGCCCAGTCACTCAAGGCTTGATGTCCCTTCAGTCAAACTCGTACTGATATCTTTCTTTAAATGCCACTTTAACTACGCATGGCTCCAGTAAGGAGGGTAGCTAAGTCATGAAGTGCTCGGCTAGCATGCGCAAACTTCTCTGTCAAGTAGAGGAATTCAGCATGGCTTCATTGAGAGAATCAATACATAGGTCCTCTGCGAGCAGGCGGCTCGCCAGACCCTCCATTCCCCTCATTTAATGAACGAAAGGAGGTTTCAACCACCCGCTCTTGCCTTCATTTACTTCAATACTAGAAACAATATTAAGACCGGGTCCGATGGCGCCTGGAGATCATGATGATCCCCTCTGCAACTGAACCCGGTGCCTTGGCCTTCTTTATGCAACTCCTTCCTCTCCCCACGTGACCATGGGCTGTTACCATATGCTTTCGGCGTTCGCGAATATGAAAAGGCTAACCTTTGTTGATTGAAATCGCGATGAGCAATATGTCGAGACGGCTCAATCTGGCACCATGTGTCCCTTTATATCTGATGGCTCTTAACTCTCCCGACAATACTGTGGGCCCCATTTAGGGATTCTCCCGGAACTTCGCACATTGGAAAATAACGGAGCTTCTCTTTGCGTGTTGGACTCACGATGGGCGAAGCGCCGAGATGGCTCTATTTGCTGCCAGGTGTTCCCTCTAGATGGATGGCTGAAAACACTTCATGATACCGTGGGCCCCACCTTCTACACATTCGGTGCTATCGAGGTTCGAGGTTTCACGATGTTGAACAACATGAAACTCTCGCCCTACGAACTCCCAACCGCCGAAACGCCAACGCGTCCAGTTCTTGCAACATACATCCTCAGGATGAACGGACGAGGGGGCATTCGATATTTACAAGGGAGTCGCCCTCGTTTCCAGGCTCGCTTGATATGACCCAAGGCTGAGACTGTGGGCTCGACGCCAAAGGCACTTTCGGTGTTTCGTTGATCGATACTTCCAATTGCAATGAGCTAAGGGCTCCCTGTTCCCCGAAACCCCGATCAGCGATATGTCGACAGGCTGCCACCTGTCCCAGTTAGATCAGACGATCCGAACCTGCTGATTGAAATATGAAAGTTGTCCTTTACGCTAAACCTTGGGAAATTCGGTAGCTCCGAAAACCCAGTGACCATCGATCTGCTTTGTAACATAGATCTTGGATGCTTCTGACGACATTTTTCCCACTCGCTTGACCTATTACTTGGAAAAACAGGGATTCTCCTGTGCTGCGCTTGGGCATTTCATGTGCAATCTATAGCCCTGGGTGCTTATGCACCAAATGAAAAAAATAATCGCTAACACCACTATTCACCCTGGTCATTGTGTAATAGGTAAGTTTATTCAATAAACAATCTGTCCTGGAGAAGTGCAAACCAAGATTTCCCTCTCGGTGTTATCCCTGAACCATTAACTTCCTTCTCGTTAATATGCACTTCCTTCTGTGAGATCTCTTTTCTTTCCATGGAAGGATTCAACAGAGTTGGATACCTTCTGGCTTTAAACATTTTCAACACTTACCGGTGGCATTAGAATTTATCAAAATTAAAAAAAATTACTCTCAAATATAAATAAGGTGTTGTCTAAACATTCAACTTTTTGAAAAAATTCACTAGAATCCGGTAAAACAGATCTTGGTGAAATCTCCATTTTTTGTTGTTTAAATTGGATTTTTGAATGAATAAATGGATTAAAAACCCTTAGGGAACTCAAATTATAGAGACTCAATCACTCAAATATATAGTTAAAACAATTTTTTATCGGATTTCAGTAAAACTTGATCGGAAATATGCCCGTAAAAACTCCAAAAAATCAAACGTTTAGACTACACGTATAAATAAAATACAATTGTTTAAATACTATGAAATATAATTAAATTCACTAACATAGCTATGAAAATAAATTTCAAACACCATCTTTCAAGCACTGACATCGATCTGAACAAAAATTGCAAGCACAAGCTTTGAAGTAAAAATGGCTCAAATCTTAATTTCCACGTATATTTCTACCTTTCATCAGGATCATGATTTTCACATATATTTGTGCCTCCATTATTTTTACATATATTTGTGCCTCCTTTGATTAGTGTTAGTGTTAGGTCGTGGTTTTCAAAGTTTATTTCACTCATAGATGGTGTTGTCCTAAAACAAACCCTGACACATGTATGAGAGCAGGGCGAGTCAATTACTGTCCAGAAAATTTAGTGCATTTTGAATTTGATCAATACACTAATTCACTCTCTGGTTACCAACGATCATCTCTCCATTTTAGAGGAGCTTAAAAGTTGAAAAGTGCATGTACATAAGTTATTCGATTTCTGGTTTGGTGGGTTATCACAATAGTGCACAAAGTCTGCACCATGATAAAGTTCTGTATTCGGACCATACTAAACCACATGGGACATATTACCAACTATTCTCTACCTTAAATTGCAGTTGTTAGTGCCACTTTTCACTGAAACTAGTTTTAAAAAAACATGTAATGAGCACAGAAAAGTCAAACTACTACTAGATCATGTCTTGTCGGGACTTGGGCGTCACATTTTTATTTTTTTCTAATAATTTCCATGAAGCTCGGGATCTATTGATTCAAAAGTTTCAAGCTATTTGCTTCACCAAGAATGGAAAACATGTCCAGAAATTGATGTGAATATGGTTTTAGCAAAATTTTGCCTGGCATTAAAATTTCACAACGAAACGATTGAAAAAATTAAGAACAAGGTTAAATTCACCATTGTTTTGCATGTTTTAACTTTATTTTGCAGAAGAAAACGCTAGAAACTATATTGCTCCATATTATTTAACAAAGTGCACGTTGTAGTTCAAACTTAAAATGTTAGACAAGCCTAGCTCAAAATCCTTAGGATAATTGTATTCAACTAATGTATTTTTATCACCCTCGTGTTACAATGGTCTTTTATTGGGTGTTTCACCTCTACCCATATTATTTTTTGACATCCACGATTAAACCTGAGCAAATGCAATGAAAACATTGTCTATTAACGTGCTTACAAACATCAAATGAACCTATAATATGTCCAAGACTTTTGAGTTAATGTTGATCTAATGGTTTATCTATGTCAATGCAATCTGTCTTTAAGTTTGGCGCTCCATGCTTCCAAGTTTAGCCTCTTCATCTAACTAGACTAATTACATCTTTGTAGTGATAACTATGTGAAGTGTTGTCACCTTCTTTCTATATTTTATGAGAAGTTTCCAAATCTATCTGGAAGTTCATTAGTTTTACAATTTAGAATGAGAACATATAATGCAAGTGGTATGCATGTTGTTTTAAGGAGCTTGATTGTTAATTAAGTAAGTTTATATTAAATTATTCGTTAGGCCTAATAGTTTAATATTGATAAGGATTTATCATTCTAACGTTATTATAGAAAACCTAATCAATACTTACAAACAAAAGATAACTTTGTATGAAGATCTATGTCAACATTTTCATTAGTATACCTACAATTCTTTCATCACCTTATATTATTGTCTTACAAGGAATCACTCTTATTTCTTATGAATAACATCCTTTCAACACTAAAAGGATCCCTAAATAAACTAAACAACTTACATTGAGATTCAAATCAAACTTCCAAATCTAAATAGCCATCTATGATTTCAACAAGAAGATTGTTTGTTTAATTTTTAGAGTAAGATTTAAAATTGTTTTTGATTGGGTAAGAATATGTCAATCTCGGACATAAGTAAACATGTTAATGGTTCAGAGGCATATGATAGAAGTGAAAGTATGCCCTTCTACGAATTACCAATGGGTCATTTCAAGTGGCATAGTTTTCCTTGAATAACAATGATGAGTTATCCTACATTCACAGATAGTGACCAATCATTACTGTCCTTCTTGTTGGTTTACCACTGAGTTATGATGGGTTTCGTTGCCTTCGAAAAAGAAAATTGTTTATCTACCACAAATATTATTTTATATTTCAAAACATTATGATAAGTATTTGTAAGATGTGATCTTTCTCATGAATTAATTCACAAGTCATTTGTTCAAAATATGGGAAGCTTCAACAACTCGAGGTCCCAAGAAAAAGACCTTGTTCCACATGGTTATCTCATGATATTTAATTGATCACAATTCCACTAGAATTGAAGATGATGATAATAATAATAACAATCTAATTTTAAGGTGACGACCAATCCAGACACCTAATTGGTGTATGAGACCCCCTTGTTTGTAGGGTCAAGGGACCACTTCTGCACAATGACTTCACTGCTAAAGTATATAGAGGTATACACAACATATCCTCCTCTAAATTTGAACCTATAGCTTCTTAAGAGGAAACGTATCTTATTAATCTCTTAATATTGATAAGTATAAAAATTGAAGATATATATTATTCTAAACTAATGTTAAAATGATTGCGTGCTATCAGTATCATGATTCATTGATGTGTGATAGTATTCTTATGTGTTTAGATGCTTTAATAATGTCTATCGCGGTTGGGTTTTTCAAACATGCATGGTTCATACAAATATATTGACCTAGAACCAACCAATCAACGACGACATAATAAATTAGTTAGCAAGTATAATGATTCATTGATGTGTGATAGTATGCTTATATGTTTGGATGCTTTAATAATGTCTACTATGGTTGGATTTTTCAAACATGCATGGTTCATACAAATATATTGACCTAGAACCAACCAATCAACAACAACATAGTAAATGCGCTAGCACCTATTCAATGTGATAAGATCTCGAGTCATGAAATACATCATTTTTTCATGGAGACCATGGCCCTTTTCTAAAAATACAATATTTAATGATGTAAATTGATATTCATTTTTTAATTTCTCGAGCATCTCGAAGGTAAGACCAAATTTATATTTAAATATTAGTTATTTAAATAAAATTGTTGAAGGCGCTAATAAAACATTATGTTTCCATGTTTTTCTTAGTAGTTATTTCTTGGATTTAGAGAAAAAATATTTATGGGGTCAATCGTTTCATCTTTTCTTAGTGATATACATACATGAACTTTTTAAGTTAAGGATATATGGTCCACATACTTCTTACATTTTGGAAATGGGAAAATTTAGTGGGAAATGTCTTATTTTTTTAAACTATAAGAATTAGTGTTGGAATGATTTGGGTT